>JAPWTK010001476.1:0-37202 GCA_029963805.1 Aromia moschata
GCTGCAGCCACACAATATTCAGATGGTATTAACGCTAGGGATGCGGCAAGGCGATAAATTAAGAATGCATCCATTAATTACTAAATAAAATTATTGTTGCTACAGCAGCAGAGAAGTGCGCTTGCACCAGCGCACCTTATAGCCCACCGCCACTCGCATGATCATATGCATCATGATCATATTTTGGCGTCTGTGTTAATTATTTTCACACTATTAACCACTTAAACACCAGAACACTTCATTACACTCAATATTGGCTATTCTCCAACCATGTTGGGTATGGAGTTACGAGTTGATTAAAACTGAAGTTAAACGTAATTATCTGTCCTAGTATTATTGAATTTCCTATTGCGATTCTGGAGGAGCTGCAACCCTTAGGAAAGAGAAGTTTGAACGTGAGAAAAATTAATTAAGGATATAGATTCGAGACAGAATCTTGAAAAACCTTATCATGGCGTTAGTAAATACCTCAAAAAATTAATTACAAAAATTAGGCAACCCAGATGATAAAACAAATAGCAACGAAATGTCGGTGATTTATGAAATGAGTTGTTATGAAATGTTGTGAATAAATGTACACTAGCAAACAAAAGGATCAGTCTTAACTAGATTCAAAGAACATGTTTAATATACATGAAATGTATCTAAATTTTAGTAGGATAGAAACATTTTATGTCCCTTTACATGGTTTTGACAAATAATCATTGTATATACGTTAGTGGCTTTAATATAGTCCCATGAATAAGTGCTAAATTTTTCAAATTATGCTTGAGAATCTTGTGTTACATATATGGAGGAACTTAAAGTATCCAAGATTTATGGAAGTGATAGGCAAGATTTCTAAGTGGCTCCTATATTGGATCGGCCACATTTAATTTTTCAAATTTGATTACAGACTCGTAATCAGCGATCCCTAAATGTTGGAGCCGACGCTTTCACAAAAAATCCATCGTGTCGATTTGCCTTCTGGAGAGGGGTTAAAACGCTCTAACTCAAGAACTGCCTATTTTCCGAAATTCTCCGTTATGGCATTCTTCAATCAGCAAGATATTTATCAACATCACATCACAAAGCCATACAACTAAACAGAAATCTTTTTACCATTTATTTGATACGTGGTTAATTGTATTTAATTTGTCCTGTCGACCAATAAACCCCTCAGGTATTAAACTCTCATTTACCAGACATCAATACTTTGTAGCACAAGTTACCGTTCTTATGTGAACACACCTATGCATCTGGAAATCTTCATTTTATTTTTGGTCTTACCTTAGTTTATAATCATTTTCTTCCAGATGTAATGACAGTCATGAATGAAATATGTTATACTCATACGTATACAGTCAACAGGTCAACAGGTTCAAACTGTCCAGATCCAGATTGTACCACGATTAGGAAAATCAGTTGACATGTTGACTCTAATAATTTTATTATAGCAAATATACAGTAAATAAAACATAAAAAGGATCATTCTATATAACCTATAACTAATAATATTATAGTTTATAATGAATTAGTTATATATAATATAACTAATTCATAATAACCTACAAAAAACTGAAATTGACTTAGGTATTTACAGTAGCACCTGATAAATTGGTTTTAATATTTACCAGTCACGTGTACTTGTTAATCAACAAGGTTGTGTAATGTTTCCTTCCAGCGAGTTGTTGTAATACCTCCGTATCGCGAAGCGCCATAACCATTTTATCGACTCCATAAGATAAATGTAATAATCGAATAATAAATAAATGTAATTATCGTTGCAATGTAAAACTACTTATAAGACTATCTATCTATCTATATATCTATCTATCTATCTACCACCTATCAGAGTATCTAGTGACGCATCTACTGAACGATGTTAAGGACCGCTTCTGCTGTCAGGTAGTTAATGTACATACTTAACACAACAATTTTCAAAAATCGAACATATAGTCAATGCCGTCAGTGCAAGCCTTCAACAATTTTTCATTTTAATTTGTACATCCGCCATATCCACTGTTAAGTAAATAAATCCGAACAGTCGCATACGGTCGTACTCCATTGTACACTAGTAGCTATCCCGTGAGGTTGACCTCTCCCTGTAGGATCGCCATTGAACAAAATCGAACCGAGCTCAAGCCGTTGCAAATTCGCTGGCGCGGTCTGGGTTCGGTGAAATAACAGCGCCATGAAGTGTGGGTATGTTGAAAGGCCGAGTGTGTCACCTCTGTTTACGGTCGACTCTTCGCAGTAATGGATGCGATGAAACAAAATTCAAAAATTGCGCAAGGATAAATGACGTCACTGTATTTACCAACCAGTCCGACAAACAAACGGTATACAGTATGTACCAAATTGGTTATGCATGTTTTGTTTTCTCGGTTATTGTTGGAGATAGAAAGATGGATATATGAAGAGTTTTAAGCGATTTTATTACTTCTTCCACTTTTTTTTCAAATTTGATTTTATCGTTAATCGTTTTCGAGACAAAAAACTGAGAAGGTGCTTTTAGACAACGTCCCAATCTTTCCAATTGCTCGACTTTCTTTTACTTGAATATTTTTGTTGTCGTTTTTTCTGAATCAATGCCATTAAGACCTGTTTTTTTCTTCTGACGCCATATTGGATTTATGTGGCTAAACAGTGCTCAACATTTGCTATTTAATGATATATCACAATGCTAAACATGTTGTCTCCTGTGAAATTTTAAAAAAAATATTTTTTTTCATAGTAGACACCAATTTACAAATTACGAACAAAAAATAATCAATTATAATATCTATAATTATAATATTTTATAAACTACATAAATTCTTCTGTCAGGTTCCTAATCTACTTTTGGCACTGCCTTAAAATAAATGTACTACTCTCTTCTCAATGTGTTTATCTTAATACTAACAAATATATTTCTAACATTAATCTTCAATATTTGCACATTTCCTGGGATTCTAGTGCGTATACTTCATTTTTTGTATGCCTCAAAGATAAAAGTCCAAAAGAACATACTGAGATCTAGTTGGGCAGATTTATTATCTCAGTTAATTATCTCAGTATTTCAAGTATTATTAAAATTCCCCTTAAACATTCTAGGTCACGGTAAGCTTATTATGCAACTGAGCAATTTTATGCTGAAATTAAATTTGATTTGTATCTTCTATGGTATGGGAAAATTCACATTTTAATTTTATTCAATTATCTCGAAAACGATCACAGATAAATAGAATTTGAAAGAAAAAAGTCGAAAAGGTAATAAAAACCTATAAAACTTTATCCATTTAACCATCTCTCTAACAATAAACCGCGATACCAATGGATGTAACTAATTGGGGACAGATTGTATAGGTTATTTTTGGGAAGTATATTTGACTCTAATCTTGTTATAAACTGTGTTTTATATAAGAATTTCAAATATATAGGGAGACTTGACTAGAAAGGTACTTCTTCCAAGTCCCTTTCTCTCATTTACCTTTACAGTAAATTTGTTTAGCTTTTACCCTGTTGCAGGTACTAAAACGACATACTAGATCTTACCTGTAAATATCCATTTTCAATGTTCATCGTAAAGTAAAACTAATTAGGGAGGTTTCTTTAATCCTCTGTTGTCAACTTAATGATGACATGTTTACAGTCTGACTTACAGTTGTGGTCAGAATAATACCAGATGCAAAAATTTTTCGCCCAAACTTGGTTCATTTCACGATACAGTAAGTTATTTTTAATACAAATTTATGATTGTATTATAATTTTAACCATTAACAATACAAACAATAAAATAGGGTGTACAAAATAATTGCAGAGGTTAACGAAAGAACTAAAAAACGTCCTTATGTATTTTATCTATTTATAATTACAAAAATCAATGAACAGCTTAATATTTGATGGTGTATATTAAATTTTTGATTAGTGTTTTACAACGACTAAGTGCCGAATTAACTAATTAGGCATTTACTTGACATTTTCCAATTCAATGATTAACTTGGCACAATCTTTAAAATCCTACTAAATAACTCGAAGATAGAAACGAAGAAAATAATATATTTCTTCGAAATTTGGCAAAGGTGTGTCAAAATGTAGTGGTACCCAATAATAACTGAAATCGCAATAAAAATCGAAAAAAAATTCAATTATTTATTAAAAATTAAATTAAAAAATTTAAAAATTAAATTAGAAAGCAGTTTGTTTAATAATCGAGTTAATCAAACAACATTTTGCATATCAGTGTCAGATTTATGAAATCCGGTTATTTAGTGTGTTCTAGTGTTTATGATCGATGGTTCTACTGTGGTTTAGAAAGGTCAGTTACAATGAGACGACCTAATGCTGCAATAGTCTTAATATACAGAATTATAAGTGTGCTCGAGAAAACAAAACTATGTAATTCTTGTCAATTTGATTTTTCCATTTACACCGCACACACGAAAAACAATCAGATTTTTAAAATTTCTCATTCCATTTATTAGTGACAAGAAGCACATAATTTTTCTTTTGTCGAACACACCCTATGATTCAGGTTATTAAGAGGATTGAAACATTCAATGAGTCATTGATTGTATTCATTGTAAACACTCATTAGATTGTCGCATAGTAACTTATTTATCTTTTTAATCTACAGTAGATATCACGATTAAACACGAGAAAACACACTATATAGGTAACCTTATTTCATATACGTATCTAACACTGATAATTTGTAATTGATCATTATTTTCCTCAAGGGAAAAAATCCTGTCTTTAAAAAATATAACTGTCTATAAAATTTTGTATATTTTTCCGGCGAGCCCGACGCATGCGAAAAATTCATCACAGATATTAATCCAATCAGAAGACATAAGTAATTTAACCCTTTCAAGACGATTTTTTTTTTGGAGAAGATAAAAACTTTTTTTTAGACTATTTTATGATATTATTGGTCAAAGGTATATTTTTTATATTAGAAAATGACAAAAAAAATACCAAGGGCTTGTGAGGGGTGGTGGTACAAATAAGTACCGGCAGTCTTCTGTTGTGGTATTTATGTGTAGGGGAAAGTGATGTACCTTAAGCAGGTATGTACCTTGACCCAGATTCAATATTGGATACATCACATTACAGCAGAATCTATACTCATGATATAATTAAAGCCATTGCCTAGTAGATGGCGCCACGCTATAACAGAAAGTGCAACATTGAGTTACTGTGACTATAAGAGACTTTGAATTGTTTTTATTCCCGAAATAAAATATTTGGCGGGTAAGTGTTCATTTATCTACATTAAGACCAATGTGTAAATAGGAAATGTTTAGTATGTAGAACGATTTGTGTGTATTTCTGTATATAATGACGGTATTAGACTCAAGATCGATATAACCTAAAATCGTGTAATTCCAGTTGTTTCCGTAAAGCGTTGTATGTTGTACCTTGAGCCTCATAATGGGGTTGAAACTTGAGCTGTTCAAGGTACAACACCACTGCTCAAAACCGAAATGGATTATTATTAATATTATTCTTCACTATTTTTTTCAGAAATGATGCGCAGCAAAAGAGGCGTGAAACGAACGCCTGTATCAAAATGTGACTTTAAAGCAGCAGTTATTGATTGTCTTTGACGAACAATGTATCATTTCGTGAAGTTGCCGAAGTACACAATGTTTCACGTGTTACTCTCATGAGACACATAAAAAAACATCTGCAGCTCATGTGAAGAAAACTTCGAATACCATGCCCACTATGATACAAATAGGGTTTTCTCGAAACAAGAAGAAGAATTTCTAGTTTCGTATCTAAAACAGGCAGCACAGTTGCATTACGGCCTGTCATTAAAGGAGGTTCGATCACTAGCTTATCAATATGCACAAGCACATAACAAAAAACGTATCCACAGGCTTGGACTAGTGAACAGAAAGCAGGAAAATCCTGGTTACGTTGTTTTCGAGGAAGATATAATAGAGAATTATCTTTACGTAAACCAGAAGCTACCAGCCTTGCGCGCTCTACAGGATTTAACAAACATAGCGTGGCTATGTTTTTTGACAATTATAAAAAACTATTACAAAAAGTTTTTACTAATTTTACTAGCTTACTAGGTTTTTTTATAAATATGACCAAGGTACACCACCATGCTGTTTGAGGTACAACATGTTGCTGTACCTTGGACCACATAGCTTTTATTTTTGTTATAATCTTTATAAATAAAAAGGCGTTATTTTCAAGAAATCTTTCTTGTTTATGACTTAAGTATATTTTTAATACTCCTAAATAAAAGTCAAAAAAATAAAGAAAAGTTGATATTTTCTTTCAAAATCTATATCTAAAAAACTACGATGTCAAGGTACAGCACTTTCCCTACCATCAGTTCCATATAAAAATTTACATAAAAAATTAATTCTCTTTATCACCTATTATTACAAAATATTTTAGGTATGATAAGTTACAAAACATTTAGAACAAAGTGGAACGTCACATTCTTGACAAATTGTCTTTGTACGTCTCTGAATTTTACTTTCAGCACACCTTTTACATCTTCTTCTAGTTATACCCTCTATTGGAAGATATGCCAAAGACATATTTTATCTCTGCCTGCAAAATAATATCAGTAGGAGTTGGCGCAACCGCAGAACTTTGTTTACGTTTTCATAGGACACTACATCGGCGTAGCTAACCACAGTTTTCAGCGGGGGGGCATGGGCCCAGTACGTTGGAAAAAATAAACAATTTAATAGGCAAGGATTGCTCCAAGGCCGTCGCTTGGTCGCTACTGCTGTTAGGGTCTTCCTTTTTAGTAGCTAGGGTACGCCTTAAATATTTGGACCGGGACAAGGGGCACCCGGAAAAAATAAAGGAGCGCCGGAAAATTTTTCAAAATTTCAAGGTCACACGTTTTCCTGGCATTTCAGAATTTCAATGAAAAAATCTATTTATGCAAAAATATATTCTTTACCAAGAATACTTTTTGAACTTTGATCCGGCCATAAAAATAATATAAAATCCTGGCCGGGGGCTCACCGAGAAAGTTAAGGTGATTGTGTGTCTAGAAAATGATTCACATTAGCGCCGCAGGCGAAAATTTTCTAAATTTTAAAATATGTTTTGTTTTATATTTTTCGAAAAATAAATAAATGGAATGGAACAATGGAATGTTTTAATAATTCTATCTAGTTTTACAAAAAACAGTGATTATTTATTAGATTTTCGTCTCTATTTTTAGAAGCCTTGTGTCAGGGCGAAATTTCTGGCCTGCCAGGGGCGCCGCCCTGATCCGCCCCCACCTGGCTACGGCCCTGGATTACGTCTTCTACATACTTATTAGTGATGTAACGAATGTTCGTATTCGCATTCGCGAATATTCGCATATTTTGCCATTCGCATATTTGGCGAATGTATTTGACAAACAAAAAGGAAATTATATATGGATTGCATGGATATGGAATGATAATACAACTGATATGATTTATAATTTTTTATTTACTTATAATATTTGAATAAAAAAATGATTATGGAACAGTCTCGACCAACAATTTTTCTCTTGTTAATACAGTTCAAACACGTTCCAAAACATTGCATTTTCTTGTTAACCGGTGACGTTATTCTTCCAGCGTGTTGAACTCACATTTAAAAACATCCGGGACTTGTGTTTGAACCGTTTGTTCTGTCTTTTTCTTGCAAGATCTTTGTTGGACAGGGAAAATGTAAAGATGCCACAGATTGTAAGGTTAGGTATATCATTCATCAGTTTCCCAGTTTTTGTCAAATGTTTTGTTGTTTTATGGTTTTAAGACAAAATGGACCGCGATTATGCCGATATTGTAGAAATACAAATAGAGGATCTGTTAATAAAATATGTTAATAAAAGACTGGAATACTCGTTTTGGCTAAGCACATAGAACTCTAAACTTATTAAACGATCCATTGCAATAAAACCTTGTTTCTGACGTTTGGCTTCGCCGTTTGAGGTTAACTCGACGGTTTCAAAATATCTGTTTTCTTGAAATCAGAATTACGACGTCAACCTAAACATGGTTTCAAACGTACGTTAAATACGGTTAACAAGAAAAACGCCTTTAATGTGACTAGCTTCGTTCATTCAATATGTAACGGCTCGGCTATGTTCGGTTTAAAACATGACACGAAATGTCAAACCTATATGACATTTTGCGCGCGCTTTATTTGAAAGTCAACATTCGCATCTTCTATCTGCATTCGCGAATATTGGATATGAATATTCGCATCTGTGACTGGCATTCGCGAATGTGAGAAATCTAACATTCGTTACATCACTAATACTTATATAAAATAAGATTATTTTGCGAAAAATATAAGTAATTTCAGATACTACGGAAGCCTTTTTATACGCAGTTTTTTTATTAGAATGTGCTTATTAGAATCTTAGATTTTTTATGCAGGGGAAGGCCCCCTGCCCCCCCCCCTAGCTACGCCGATGGGACACTATAGGACTACGTGGTGTCGAAGTAAACCAATTAAACCTGATTAAAAGCATTTAGTCTTGTAAAACATTTACTGATACATACACAGGTAAAATTGTGAGTCTGAAAGGGTTAACCAGTAAGACATTTTCTTTAAGTAATTTCGCCTGAACATTTCCCTTATTGAAACCAATGATGAATCGATCCCTCAATATCATGTCTATGATATTTTTTTAAATGATAACATCGGCTTGTGATACATCATTTGAAAGCTTTTATTTCACGCAGTATGCTCCTAAATTTTGGCGCGATTCAATCAAGTCATTATAAAATGGTGTACAGTTCAAAAGTTAAAAATTCGACAAAAAAAGAGGGAAAGTTTATTTTAAAAAATATTGGAACACGAGACTTGCTGGGGCTATTTGCTGGGCTATTTGACATAACACAATCTCAATAGTTATCCAGAATTCCAGAAATTGAAAATAAATAATATAGAGCATTCTTAAATATTTTTATTTCACCTATTCATTGAAAACAGAACACTAAAAATAAAAATAACAATTAACACTATCTATCCTCAATATGGTCTTTAATAAATGTTCAAACTGTGCCCTGTTGACTTCTTGACAGTAACCAATCGGCGATTCAAAGATTAATTTAAATAAATAATATAATTAAAATAATTAAAAAATGCGCTTTATATTGTTTATTCTCAATTTTTTGGAATTCTGGATAACTGTTGAGAATGTGTTATGTCAAGTTGCCGACCAAATAGCTGTAGAATCTCTTGTGCCTGAGCGATTTTTTAAATAAATTTATTATCGAATTTTAACTTTTGATTGGTCGCCATCCTAAAATGGCTTGATAGAATCGCGCCAAAATTTAGGAGCATGCTGCGTGAAATAAAAGCTTTCAAATGATGTATCACAAGCTATATGTTGTCATTTAAAAAATATATCGATGACGTCATATCTTTAACAGCTGTCAATAAAAAAAACAAATTATGAACATGAAAATGCCTATGCAAATGAAAAATTTAATTGATGTGTCCGAGCGTTTTTCTTAAAAAAAAATCCTTTATTTTTTCCCTATTTTTTCAACCCTATAATCCTCACTCTACCACCTTTCCACTTTTTTGTGACATTTTGACTAAAAAGCCAAAGTGCTTATTGGAAAATCTATAAATTTTCCAGTAAGCATCTTTTGTTCATTTTGAATATATTCAAAATTATACTTATTTCCTATGTATATGTACATTTATGTCGTACATGGAACATTTTTATACACAAAACCAATAAACTACAAAAACTGTACACATAGAAACATTTATGATATTAATACTGTATATAGCTCTAGTAAAGTTTATAACTGTATAAAACAATACCTATTGGCTAGTGAGACAATGTACCGTTATCATCCTATCTTTTAGCGATGTCTTGTCATATTTTTACAATATTTTATCCACAAAGTGACCAAAATTGGAGACTGCAATAATTGTCATTTTGTGCTTACATTATTTTATCAATAAGGTTATCTAAATGAGGAAATACTCGAGGTAATTCCTCATCAACGAAATAAAAGTAGAGGATAAGCTCGGGAAAATTACCACCTCCATTCTCTCCGTTAGTTTTAGGCTACAATTTTTTTACAGGGGTCTTATTTTCGCTGAAATTCCAGAATATGCTGTCAGAACAACAAATGAACCAAAAATACAGCAGATGGAAAACCAACATGTATTTTTTAAATTGAACATTCCTAATTTTTTTATTCGTTGAATTCATTGAAAAAATGAGAGAAATAAATAATACAATACGTTAAGAGATGAGATCTTTTAGTTTCTCATTCTAACCCACTCTACTACATACATGCCTTATCTTACCTTCATATAAGCGCTTTCTCACTT
This sequence comes from Aromia moschata, assembly GCA_029963805.1. Taxonomy (NCBI): domain Eukaryota; kingdom Metazoa; phylum Arthropoda; class Insecta; order Coleoptera; family Cerambycidae; genus Aromia; species Aromia moschata. Next base: position 10,288 of record JAPWTK010001476.1, read on the forward strand.
GCTGGAACTCTGATAAACATTTCTAGAAGTTATTTTTATGAACCATTATTACTTCGGTACAAAATTAATTTTGAAATCAAATTCTGTCTTATTGCATAAAAAAAGTTTACAAAGAACAAAAAGCTTTTAAGGCACACCTAGTGTGAAATTTTGAAAAAAGTCGATTTTTATTTTTTTGCATATTTCGATAGTCTATGCCTTTAAAATAATATACTAAAATTTCACGTGTGTATCTCAAATAGTTTTTGAACTACAGCCTTCTAAAGAGTAGCCGCTCATCGGTTAGAGTTACGTTTGCTATGGGGCCTTACCTGACGTATTGTTTGGGCTCTCTCGTCATCGTCAGCGCCGGATTTATACTTAACGAGCCCTTGGGCACGAAGGTTGTGGGGGCCCCTTGTAAGAAAATCTAATTTTTTATTATCTAATTATATATCGATTATTAAATATATTCTCTCGGGAAGTAGTTTTATTATTTGAATGATCAATGTGTATGTGTATGTTTCACGTTCTATGATTTTTCGAAAATGTAGGAGACAAAAAAATAAGTTATTCAATTTTTGGGGGCCCATGGCTTGTGGGGGTCCTCGCTAATGCTTCAAAGTGCCCTTATGTAAATCCGCCACTGGTCATCGTAAGTCATTGTAATAGGATTTCAACGGGTGGTTTTTGAAGAAGAGGAACGTGAATTGTATGGGCCTGGAATAGCAGATTAGGTCATAATTATGGTATTTATCTATTTATAACAATGAAATCAATCATTTTATCTTTTGAACGCGTTTTTCTCCAAACTGCACGTTTATAATTTGCTGCAGTTATAACTCGATTACAAATCATCCGATCGATTTGATTTTTTTTTTTTGCTTATTTTGTATATGTTTCTCTATACAATTACCCTCCAGTTTTTCGATTGTATGAAAAATGTAATTTTGGCACGCCAAAAATCATCAGTTTTTGAGTGAAATTTTAAAACTTCTATTCAAAACTCTTGTCATTTTGTTAAATTCCCTTTTTTCACAATCGTGGGTCATTGTATAGCCAATACCTTCTAGTTTAATGGTTTTTTATTTATTTTTATTCCAGCCACTGTGATGCCTGCAATCACTGCAGCATGAGGAACTTTTTTTTTTTTCGAGACTTGGGAGATAGCGAATTTTTTTGTTTAAAAATTTTACTATGTATTCATTATTTATGTACAAATATGTCCTCAAAATTTGAAAACATATGAGCAATAAAACTATATCTAGTGATATATGTTTTTATGTTTATGCCAATCCACCTTTTTTTTATGCACAGTTGTCTTCACAGTTCAAGGCAAATTCTCACTTCTCAGTTACGTAGAATCATTTTCACTGAAACAGCGAGACTGAACAATAATTAATGAACGTGAGAACAGGTTTTCAGTAAAACTAATCAGTGAAATCGTGCTTTCAATGAAAGTGAAATCTAGATTTACTTTTGTTCATATAGCTGATCATATTTCATGAATGAAAATAAACTGATTGTAAACTACAACTTCTATAATTTGTGAGCAGGTTTGAGATTAAAATCGTTACTTAAAATAGTTTTTCAATGGTATAGCGTGATAAACAAACTGATACATTTTTTGATAATTATAGAAAATATGAGTGTCTTTGGCCACGCAGTGCATGGACATGTCAGTACTAACTTATACAACGATTATAAAATGTATTTTTTATTTATTTTGTATTTTCTTGTTATCAAGACTAGTTTTGGTTTTTGTGTTTATTTTTTATTTGTTTTGTGATTTTTTAATTTTCGTGATGCTTAGATGCTTAATATATAAATTGCCACGTACCGAGGAACATGCTGCGTTTCTCTGAGAGAAGGGAATCTTGCCAGGTGGGCGAACTTCACCTGAACAATCACAAATTGAAGGCTTTACATTGGCTAGGAAAACATTTGGAAGTGCAACACCAAATCTTGCCTGAAAAAGGTCAGAATTCTACATCGATAACTGGTTTGTTGGCAGTCGCTTATCTTTCGTTGTTGCTTTTCGCTTTTTTTTTTACTGTTAAATGAGGAAAGTTGTTGCCGAGCAGTTACGGCAACGTCCAGTTCAGAAGATTGGAGGCGAAGACAAAATTGCCGCGATCGACAAGTCAACGACGAGTCAATTCAAACGTAAGAACAACGCTGGAGGTTTTGGTGGATTGTGTCGTGAGACAGAGTGCTTTCTCGTGCAGGTTTCCTATTCACAACGCAAAGACTTTGATGGCCGAGATCCAATAAATACATTAAGAACTACTTGGCCAGCTGGCGCGGCTACAAGACTCAATAATTGGAAAGGGCTGGATTCGACATTTCAAGGTGAATCACAAGTGCAACTTCGTGGATTCAGATAGTGGAGCGCACACTCAGACTGTCGAGAGTATGTGGATTCGGCCAAGTGGCGAAAATGAGAAGCACAGAGGCACTGCACGTCATCATTTGGAATCATACTTGGCAAAGTTCATGTGTCGCAAGTATATTTCTGGAGAGGATGTCTTTGAGGCTTTTTTGGAGGCAATTGCGTAGTTCTGCTCCTCCCCCCAATGTTGTCATTTATTGAATAAATCGTTTTATTAAAAATGTTCGTTTTTTTATTTTTTCAAAGGTAGTCCGGGATGACAGGAACGGTACCATTTATTTACATGCTAATTTTAAAATCCCTTACATAAAAAACTTAGAGATCACTTAAAGAGGCCAGGCTATTATTAATCAGTACTCACCGAACCAGCATTCAAGTATTCATCAAAACACGGAAACGTGTAAAAGTGAGCAATTCGTTTGTTCTTTTTTTTTTACTGAATCAGTGACAATCATTTAGAGTAACTGACAACCCACCTTTAGTCATAATTTAGTTATGCTTGGCAGAAATGCTACCATTTTTGCATGTTCCTTTTTGTGTAAGGTAAACTCGAATGTGAAAAATTAATACTACTTTGAGATTTGATAAACCATTCTCATTATATTCCCTCTCAATATCACTTTGAAAACCCTCTTATATAGAGAGCAATTTTCTAATTAATAATACATAATGTAGATTAATACGACTTCACAAACATATTCCAATTAAATGTTTATTAATCATTTTAAAAAATTTGCACAATGTATAAGAACATCAAAATTTATTGTATAGATACATATAAGAATATATCATCCCTCTGTATTATAGATATAAATATAATATACTTATAATATCTCTTATATATAATAATTACAATTACACATACCACATTAAAAAAGAAGACATTTTTTGAAATTATAATTTTATTTGAAATTCACCCCTCCGTAATTTTCCCAGAAACAACAATTTCAAATTTGTAAACAGCAATCAAATTTATTATATGTATTACTTATGTTTTTTTTTCAAAACTAAATTAATCAATATACCAAAACACAAGAATTAATTTTGTATTACAACTTTTTACCACAAAGTGGACTAGAACTTAATAACTCTAGAGGAGAAATCATGATTATTAATTATTAAATGTTTGTAAACAAGGTGTTTCCGAATAAAGTAGCGTAACTGATGCCAGTAAATAATAGAGGTCAAAATACGTCCATTGAACTAAATAAACTCATAGTCTATTAGACCAAGGACCCAATAAGAGAAGTGCAACCAATGTTGCACCTTTTACATGTATAGAGATAATTCAGAATCCTAAACATTTCCAAGTCAGTATACATTTTAATTAATAAATTAATAAACTAAAGTTGTATTGACAATTAGTATTTAAGTATATGTGAAAATAAATACAATTGTTCAATATACATATAATACATATACAAATAATACATATAATATAATTGTCTTCGCCAAAATAAAATTTCAGCGTGAATCAAAATTACTTCATTTTGTATTTTTAAAAAAACAACTTTGGGGTGTTTTTAGCCAATGTTAACCCCGGCAAAAGTGTGCTGCTCTATTTATTTGTGTGTGTTTAAATTATCTTAAATTTCGATTAGTGTTTGTTGGCCTCTGAACTCAAACACTTCTTTTGGGGCTTATTCGTTTTACACCTTTCCCTTATACGCAGTACCTGGTGTCCCCAGATAGGTCAAGCCAACACACGTTTACCTGCTCATCAAACATTTGTGCATCAAACACTTCATGAAACGAGCGTCATTAGCTATCCGACTATTAGACAGCTTTGAGAATCTGTATCTTAACAGCGTGAAACATTGGGCCAAGGTATAATTAGTTCACTTATTTCGACCTCCAGGCTCAGTGTATTTTTAGCTACTTTATTTGGAAACAACCCGTATAAGTATTTGTAATTTCAGAACGTATTTATTTCCAAGAATTATGTTTAATTCGTAGACAATATATTAATACATATACTATATTTCATATATTTTATGCGTGTTTCTGGTTGAAAATAAAGTGATCTAATTTTATAATAATTTCCATAAGGACTGCGGGGGCGGAAATATTTTTCTTATTCGTATTGGATAGAACTAAAGTTGGCATATGGCAAACGCAACCCATAGCTTCACTGTTCTCAGTATGATGGAAGTCGCCCCAATTAGTTTTATATCACGGAACTACTGAAATAAATACAACCTGAGGCAGCCCCCATCACATGCTACGTGTTATGTTGCCAACTTTACTAACAGCATAATTTTTGTTAACTTGAAAATTGGCTTGTGTGACTGTGCATTCATCAGAAATAATTGTGTACGTTGAGTTTTCAAACATATTCTATAATTATTTTTAATGTTTGGTTGGATGGTTGTCTTTGTTTTATTAATGAAATTCTGGTTATTGGCTCTCAATTAATATCAAATATTTTGTAGATTGTGCTAGTGTTCCCTAAATTAAAATGTCACTAATTACTAACTTAGTTGAGTTATTTTATTATTTTGCCCTAGTGGGTATGTTGAACATTTATAAGAAATATAACACATTTTCAAATTTATTTTTCATGAATTTAAAATCCAATGGATGTATGTGTTTGAGGTGTCACCTTATAAAATTTATTATTTGTTATTTTACAAAAAAAAAAAAATACCTAACCTGATATTCCAAAACGAAAAAACTGTAAAAAAATTTATATAAATGCAATAATTGAGTGATTATCGAAAAAAGCTGTTAGGAGAAATTCAAGTTTTTTTCGTTCTCAGTCTAATTCTTAAAATATATTGGTTTGGTATCAAGAAATCCTGGACATTATTTTTTCAACAGCATTTTACAGATGCCTACAAGTATAATCGGAAACAGTTTGTCAACGTCCGGGGTCTAGTAAAGGCAGTCAATGGTGGTAAATATAATTTGTAAACTAAAATATTTATAACTTTTTAATCTTACACTAACACTGGCCCTTAGTATAATTAGGCAGAAATTAAAAAGTACTTTCGTCACACTTATGAAATCAAGCATGCGTATATTGTGTAGGTAACTGTTATGAAAAATATGACTAAGTACTTTACTTTAACACTTCAAATATATACTACAATTATTCGTCAATAATTACAACGATATGTCCACACTTCGTGAACGAAATATCGTAACAGTATATAAAAATTTAAATATTTGTTAGTTAAGTATGAGTATTACAAAATCCCGATAATCAACATCAAGGGATATTGTGTTAATTTAGCCTTTACTTCTTTTTGTCTACAAATACTTTTTTAGCATTATCTACAAATTGCATCATATTATTTGACATTGCAAAAGGCCTTCACAAACCATCATTAAGCAAAGCGTCTTCGTTGCGGAAGCATAAGAAGATAGTATCGATGACGGTCTGAAAACGAGATTTTTAAAATGAGACATTTAGATATAGATATATATGTATGTAGTTTGTTCAAGGGATTTGTTTTATGACATTAATAACAAACTTATTATATCCATAAAACAAAAAGTTTTAAGAAAAATTATATATCAATCGTAGGAGAAAAAAAAATCTAAAAATAAATATAAAAATCTACAATTAAATTTTCCATTTTTATTTAATTTTACTACATCTTAAAAAAATAATTTAATTCATTCTTTACTTTTATAAACAAAGAAAGAAATTTACGCAACCTTTCAAATAAAAAAAAAATCACCCTTTAATTTGATGTACATGCCACTCTCGTTATCAAGTTTAATTTAAAATTTACAATAATGGCTTTTTATAAAATATATTGTAAATAATATTACACGAACATGTTGCTCTCTTGGTAGTGCTAACCCCCTTAACACCTATTATAGTACCACAGTTTTAAAAATGGGATTAATAAATATTCCAATTTATACAACAATTTTAATAAAAGGGAAAATATAATTAAAGTTAAGTATACTGTAGTGGACATAGATGACACCGTATAATAAAAGGGAGGTTAATAAAAAACAGGGGAACAAAAAAAAATTTTTTTGGTGCCTGGGTTTTAGACCTGATTTTAACTATATTTGGGAAGCTAAATCTATAGGTGCAATCCGTTTTTCTATCAGCTCTACTTTTTAGATACATAAATTTATCTACATTCAGTTTCTATGCAGTTTATTGGTTTCTGAGAGTTCTAAAATTATTTTATAATCATTAATGTAGGTGCAATTGTTTTATTGTCAGTCTGTAAATGAGTAAATTCCAGGTAAATCTATAAATAGGTGGAAACATTGCCTCCCCAGGCCCTGAACTGACCCTTTTATACCCCTAACTCAGGTAAGTCTCGTCAGTTTGTGCCTTCTTGCTAAAGAGAGTAGATCGAATTCGGCGTGTTATTTTCTGTTAAGAAAAGAGTGTTGTGTTATTGAACAGAATTAAAATGAGTTCAGCGTCCAGTTCAAGAAGAAGTTGTGTCAATCAACCTGATGTGTTTTGTTATATATGCGGAGAATACATGTTCCAACAAAACAGACGGCTATTACTGACTTTGTGAAGCAAGCATATTTGGCATACTTTGGAGTTAAGCTTGGTGATCAGGACAAAACGTGGGCCCCGCATCTTGTATGTAAACTTGCATAGAGCAATTACGGCAGTGGACTACCGGCAAAAGAAAAAAAATGTTTGAAGTTCGGCGTACCAATGGTTTGGAGAGAATCAAAAACCACTTCGATGATTGCTATTTCTGTTTAGCAAATATGGAATCAATCGAAATAACCGCCATAAATGGACCCTATCCCAATTTAGACTCGGCAATACGCCTATCCCGCACTCAGATGAAATTACGATTCCAACATTTCATGAGCTACCAGATATCTCTGATAACGAACATTGTCCCTCTGATCCTCTTCCGATGCTAATGAAACTAACAGTGACTATGAGGGGACGTCTTCAGTTCCTCAACGCTTCAATCAAAACGAATTAAATGATCTCACCAGGGATCTCAATTTATCGAAAAGAGCTGCAGTACTGGCTTCTAGGTTAAACGACAAAAATTTACAAAATTACCTTTTACGTACAAAAGAAAAAGATCTGCTACACATTCTTTTCTCAAGAAGACAATCTTGTATTTTGTCACGAAATTAGGGACTCATGAAAGAAATGGGACTTTCTGAATATATTCCAGATGATTGGCGCCTATTTATTGACAGTTCAAAGCGAAGTTTAAAATGTGTCCTTCTACATAATGGGAATAAATATGGTTCAATACTGTTAGCTCACTCAACGAAACTGAAAGAAGAATATAACACAATAGCTTTAGTCTTGCAGAAGATAAAGTATCACGAACATCAATGGTTGATATGTGTAGACTTAAAAATGGTGAACTTTCTTCTTGGGCAGCAAAGTGGTTACACAAAATATCCGTGTTTCTTGTGCCTTTGGGATAGTAGGGACAAAACACACCACTGGGTTAGAAAAAGATTGGCCTCTGAGAGAAAACATGGACGTTGGGGAAAAGAATGTCATTAACGACGCTTTGGTTGAAAGAAAAAATCATTCTTCCTCCGTTACACATAAAGTTGGGCTTAATGAAGCAATTTGTAAAAGCTGATAAGGATGGGCCTTGTTTTGAATATATAGGGGTAAAAATGCCTCAGTTGAGCACAGAAAACTCAAAGCAGGGATATTTGACGGCCCACAAATAAGACAATTAATTAAAGATCCTGCCTTCATAAATTCAATGAATGAAGTTGAACGAGAAGCTTGGACATCATTTGTTGCAGTTGTAGAAAATTTTCTAGGCAAACATAAAGCTGAAAACTATGTTGAAATTGTTAACAAGATGCTGAACAGCTTTAAATCATTAGGGTGCAATATGAGTATAAAAGTACACTATCTAGACAGCCACTTGGACCGGTTTCAGAAAATTTAGGAGACATGAGTGAGGAACAAGGTGAAAGATTTCACCAAGATATTAAAAATTATGGAGGACCGCTACCAAGGAAGATGGGACATCCACATGATGGCAGATTACTGCTGAGTTAAAGAGGGACTGTTTGAAAAAACATTCAAGAAGTCGCGGAAAAGAAGTTTTAGAAGTGTCGAGGACTATATTTGATTTCTTTAATGTTTTTTTTGTTTGTAAGTTTGACTTAAGATTGTATTTGGTATAGACAAATAAAAAATTCGAATCTACTTTTGTTTATTACACTTGAGATTTGAGTTAAAATCATAGAACTCATATTTCTCTAAAATTGTATATCTTAAAAACTGGAGCTGATATAGGGAAAAATGAATACGATATTTGAGTTCAGGACATCAAACTGATATAGAATCAGTTCAAAAACCCCTCGGCACCAAAAACAGCTGTTCCCTTAGCGTAATATGTTACTGTTCTTAGTATTACAGTAACTTCTAGAATAGGTAAATCTCGATGATCGTCTAACAACTTTTTGTTTTTACTGCATTACCATCTAAAACTAAATGTGTTCAATTGGGAGCTGCAAACACCTCATACGAGGGTAGTTCCAGAAGTACCCGACCTAAGAAAGAAAACACAAAAAAAAATTGGGGAAAAATACCTTTATTTCTCTACATAGTCTCTTTTAGTTCGATATACTTTTCCCAGCGATATTCGATATTCCAATAGTTTTGATACCCTGTTTATAGTGAGAATCGTCGAGCTCTATCAAAATAGCCATCAACTGCAGACTCCGCCTCTTCATTGTTAGCAAATCTTTTACCACTTAGAGCCATTTTTCCAAGTTTGGAAACAGAAAATAAATCGAAGGGACTAAATCTAGTGAATACGGTGCGTGAGGAAGCAATTCGAACTTCAACTCATTGATTTTGGCCATCGATATAACGGATGTGTGAATAAGTTCGCATAATACTCGCCGTTGATTGTTTTTCCTTATTGAAGATAATCAATGAAAGTTATCCCACGCACATCCAAAAACTGCAGTCATGACCTTGCCTGCAGATGGAACTGTCCCCGTCTTCTTTCGGAGCCGATTCTCCCCTTTCAGTCCATTGTTTTCACTGTTTCTTCGTCTCAGGTGTAAAGTGATTGAGTCGTGTTTCATCCATGGTTATAAATCGACGCAAAAGTCGGCTTTATTGTTTTGACACTTTGCCAAACATTCGATTGAAACATTCTCACGACGCTGTTTTTGTTCCAATGTGAAGAATCGCGGCACCCATCTTGCGCATAACTTTCTCATGTCCAACCAATATGCAATGTACAGCACTTTTGAATACTACCATGTCTGCTAGCTTGCGTACTGTCGTGGTCACTTCATTGGGTCTACCACTGCGATGTTCGTCTTGGCAGCTCGTACGGCATCGTTGAAACTCTGCCACCCCATATTTTACTGTTACGTAAACGAAGGAGCAGACTCCCCCAGAGTATAATCTAGCTCTACTTTGATATTGGTTGGACTGAGGCCTTTTAAATGAAAGTATTGAATCATTTGCCGCGGCGATAGTTCAGTGGGTAAAGCGCCAGGTGAGTAGTTGGCGATTACTCCGAGAGCCACTATCCGCGCGGGTTCGAATCCTGCCTGTGGCAATTGGCACCTGTCATAGGGTTTGGTTGTGTGTCCTACGTCTTTTCCATGTGTATTCTCCTTCTGCACAGTTGTAATGACTCTAAGGGGGAGAATGTCAATTTCGTGGTGTGATTTATTATTATTAATTATTAACATAACGATGACCAATCTGTTCCGCTTGCTGTAAACTCACTGAAAGCGTTCGCTATTGATGGCTGCGAGAAAAATGCTAAACATCGTAACGTCACCAAACTTCAAACTTAACATTTATAAGGTTGGCACTTTCTACCATAGTCATTCTTTTTAAACAATAACCACCATCTATACGTCAGGTCGGGTACTTCTGGGACTATTCTCGTACAAGTCACAGCTTGACTTCTTCTCGCTGACCCCGTTAACTTCAATGATCCCAAACCTTGAATGATCCTATTGACACCAATGAATAATCCCATTGCCTCAATGATCCCCTGGACCCCAATAATTTTTCATCTGTATCTTCATTTTTACCAAACAATAGGTATATTATTTATTATAATTTAATTAAGATTTTTTTTTCTGTTCCAATACAGAATAACTCGCCTTTAAATATTCACAATTATATTTTCAAGAGAACAAAAAGAAAAATTTCATGACTTTATACAAAAAACAGTAACACCATCTACTGATTGACACATTATTAGTTCCGTTATTACTAGAGCACATTAAAAAAATGTGATTCTAACAGTTAGGTGCCCTCTTTTAGATATAGTTTATATAAAAGTTTATAGTCGGTATTCTTACACTTCCTGTTTTTACTCTCTAATCTTAGCAATATCAAAATATAGTGACAACAATGTAGACATAATCAACGTCAATATGCTTGGCACTTTGCTTTTATCGCAATGTTGTTTTCTCCTCGTTGCCACGATTAAAATATTTTTTGTTTTTAAAAGTTAACTTACCAACAACACATACCACCGAAATGCGGCAATAGTACCCGCAAAAGATGGACATTTTCATTATATGTACCTACATATAAATTATTGTTATTAATTTACCTCAAATATGGTGAAAAATGTCGCCGCTATACACAGTGAAACAATGAATACTATAAAATACACGTAGTTAGCGTACTTCTGGTCGGCACTCTGAAAGTAAAATGGAAGAAAATAATTACTGATGTCGGTACAATATACAGTGTCCGCCAAAAAGTCTACACCATATTGACTTTTTTATTATGTCAAAATCTATTTCTAAAGGTTAATTTATTTTCAAATCTGTCGTTTGATTTCTTGGTTAAATTTTCTCCAGCAAATTTTACAAAGGATATATTGATTCTGTCAAATTGATAACCCCGCCAATATATTATTTACTACAAAATACCATTATTTTTAATACAGAAAAAATGGCATAAGGAAAATATAATTTTATCTAGTATCCTTCATAAAGTGAGCATTATGTGATTTTTTTAACTAACGCCTTTTATGAAATTCTGCTTTGGGGCTAACTTGTGCTTTAATACTGGCGAAACATTATCCACTAGAACTGGTTCAAGTGATTTCAATACTTTTTCCAAAAAATCGCTTAAAATGAGCTTATTTGTTGAGATATTCAAACAGTTTTACCAAAAAAAGTTGTTTCGTTTCAAATTTTACGTACGCCAAATCTGAATGCTCTTTTAGAACATTTGTTTTTGCCGCTTCTAAATATCTGCAGTGATAGTAAATCTCCAAAAAAGTGCTTATAGTTTGAAATGTTTAATTTTTCTAAATAGTTTGTAGATAAAAAAGTGGCAACAAACGAATTTCTTGATTTTAAATAACACTTACGTAAAATGGGTTCGAAATCAGACTAGTCTTTTGTTGACATTGGTGCCTTTATTATATTGCTAGTTGTTGGTGCTTACTTTTTGCCAATTATCAAATCCCCTAATTCATTCGTTTTGGAGGGAAGAAACCCTAACTTCAAAAATTATTTTTCTATAAAACTATGATAGATATTTGAATGAAACGAAGCGACATGAAAGCTCCTAATTACCTTTACATGACATATTTATAATTTTCCAAATAATTATAAGGCTGCAAAAAAAATATTGAAAATAGGGGTGGTTTATGGCTATTTTTTGAAGTACACCGACAAAACAAACAATAAAGTAACTAACTATAATATGTGTAACAATTACATAGATGCGGTGGGTGGAAACGTATTAAAAAAATAGTTTGTGTTAAGTACAGAAAGCATGTTGTAGCTAATCCAAAAGTCACTTAAATTAAATAAAAAAACAACATTTTTCATAAAATTAATATATTTTGTTTTTAAAATAAAAGATATTAATATTTTATGAAAAATGCTGTATTTATTTTAATTTAAGTAACTTTTATTGGATTAGCTACAACATACTATGTAAAATCGCTTACATAGATTTTTTTTTAATATGTCTCACCCATCACACTATCTATGTAATTGTTACGCATTATAGCTGGATACTTACTAATTATATGTGTTTGTTTTGGTCGGTGTACCTCAAGAAATAGCCACTAAAAAACCACCTCTATTCTTTTCAATATTTTTGCAGCCTTATAATTATTTGAAAAATTAAAAAAAAAAAAAAAAAAAAAAAAGTATGTAATGTAAAGCTAATTAGAGCTTTTATGTCGCTTTGGTTTCATTCAAATAATTTTGCAGTTAGGGGTTTCAACCCCCATTTTCCAAAAACGAATGAAGTCAGGGTTTTGATAATTGGCCAAAAATTATTTTCAATAACTAGCAATATAACAAAGGCACCAATGCCAATGAAGACGCTAGTGTGCAGATTTCAAACCCATTTTATGTAAGTGTTATTTAAAATCATAAAATTCGTTTGTTGCCACTTTTTATCTACAAAACTATTTAGAAAATTAAACATTTCAAACTTATAAAAAACACTTTTTGGAGATGGCACCATGGATCAAGGCACCAATGTCAACAAAGACGACAGTGCAGGTTTCATATGGAAACCCAGTGAAACCCTTTGAAATCAACAACTTTTCTTAGAAAAACTTTTTGATATCTGAACAAATAGGCTCATTTTTAAGTATGTTTTTTTTTTTTGTCGGAAAAATGGCAAATTTGACAGGTACCGAAAGTCACGTGATCCCCGTTCGAGTGGGATGTTGTTGAGGTTTGGGTTTTAAATATAAAATGAGTTTGTTAAGTATATTTTTTGTTACTGAAAATAAAACATTTTTCAGAATATGTATATTTCGGAATCGTAGTAATTTGCAAGAAAAATATATAGGACAATTTTTGTATCGTTTGTTAAATTTTTGCTGTGAAACTACCATTTGGTGAAAAATCTAAAAATATAAACCACCAGTTACAATATCTAAAGTATTCTGTACACAGATCTTGTTGAATTCGTGCCAAATTCCATAAAAACTGTTTTAAAAGTGCCACATTTAGGTAATATTCATTTTCTTTCAGAAACACCTAAACAAAATTATGTCAAAAATGTCATGCATAATAATAAATATATCCCCAAAATGTTAATGTTTGGGCGCACATTGCTGAAAGACATATTGTTGGACCTATATCTGCTAAGGAATCTCATTATTCCATCTTACAGACTGTTGTTTGTGGAGTGAGGTGAGTGGAGTGAAGAAAATAATTAACCAACAACTATGGTTCCAACGGGATGAAGGCACCACCCACATTTTTACGACAAATATCGGGGAGTATTTAAATGCACAATTTCCAGGATGCTGGATAGGCAAAAGAAGTACAATTGGAATGGCCAACGCTCTCCCCGTGGATCTTGAATTCTCCAGATTTTTCTGTGGGGGTATTTATAATGTAAAGTTTATTAATAGCCCAGATAACATTGAAGACTTAAAACAGCAAATTTCAAATGAAATCCGGGCCGTTCCTGAAGACTAACTAATAAATGTTGTTGCAGAGTTTTGGGACCGGTTTTTGGAGCATTGCTTAGCGCAAAATGGAGATTCACTTCTTCAATCGTTAACGATTGACTTGTTGTTTCATTTTTAAAACAATGAATAATTAGGTAACAAATACTTTTACAAAAAATAATTAACACACTTAATTAACATTTAATTAAGCGTGTTTTTTGCAAACATTGCTTTATGTAACCATACAAATTTTTTAGCGTCCAATACAGCCCTTCGAGATATCGAGAGAAAAACCTACGGCTTGTCATTTAAAAAAAAAATGTCGATTTTTTCTGAGTAAACTTACATATTTGCCAATGTTATATCATGAATTCAACTGAAAATGTAAAAATGAAAAAAAACTTCGCTAAGACACCAGCGATATCCTTCAAAAATGTAATTGGGGATTTTGGTGCGCTTTTGGCGAACGCTGTAAAAGGTATTCTTTTTCAGATGGAATTGGTAACTTGCTAAAGCGTAAGATATACGAATGTGATTTAATTTGAAATGAGTTGGTGGTTGGAGTTTTCAATTTTGATGAATTTTCAACAGGTTGAATAGTAAAATGTCTTGAATAAAATCAGAAAAGGGACATACATAATAAGTATTAATATAGCATACACATAAGTGTAAATATAAGTAAGTTTAAATGTGCATAACTATTAATTTTTATGTGAAGATTTTGTAACTATTTACATCCTACCGTTTTTTATTGTAACTATTTACATCCTACCGTTTTTAGTTATTTGTCAATTTGTAATCCACGGGCATTACAATTTTTCAGGATTTTTCTAAAACCAGCTAATCGAGATCGTATCTCTTACGGTTTAGAAGTCAATGTCAATGCAATTCCATCGACAAAATGAAGACCTTGTATATAAAAAATCATTATAAAAATTGATACTTTCAATTACTATTTAAAGCAAAATTATGTTACCTGCATAATGACATATGTGAAAAGCAGTGAAATGCCCACAATCGTCAGCTGTGCTAGAACGAGAATAAGGTCTCCAATGAAGTTAATTGCAACTATGTTCAGTGCATTTTGGAATAGAATCTTGGCAGCTCTTTTTCCAGATTTGTAGAATGGTTTGCCGTGCATTGCTGAAACAATACATTTACAAAATAAAACTTTTAATGAGTTTTTCTCACTACAGGAGAAACAACTAAATTTTTTATGTTTTGTTCTACTGCATTGTTTGCATGTTCACAAACGGTTTCAAATTTCTTTCCACAAACAGTTTGAATTAAAGACAATAAATGGTCAAATGAAAGGAAGGCTTAAAATAAAAGGAATATACAGATAAATTTAAAATTGGTAAATGTATACAAAAACAAATTAGCCAGCGTGGAGATCCAATACTTTACATTAGAAAACTCTTTTAAAGCAGTATGAAACTTTTCCAGACTATATGTCTATTAATTAATTAATATACATAAGATATATCGAAAACCAACATATTTTTATAGACACCATTCCGTACTAACTCAACCATTAGTATTACATTTAAAGATAATACAGGAATTACGCCAATAACAAATTCGAAAAGAAACTATCTTAGTTTAATATTCCTATAAAAGAACAACAAGCAACTCCCTTTAATTAATATTTATAATTTGCGTTATTAAGTTTAAAAAGCGTGGATCTTCGAATGCCTAATTAATAATACAAGACAATACACGCTATTACTCCAACCAATTATAGAACAATGACAATGATTAGAGATGGCTAATATCGCTAATATCAGATGTGGTAACACAGTCCAGTAGGCAGATATTTTTATGTGCTCTTAAAATATATAGGACTAGTTTGACGGTTTCCTTACGTATTTTTTTGTGTAGAACACAATGCGTGGGGTCCGTAGAGCTGAAACCGTCCGCTAATTTTTTAAATTAACAATTTGTCAAAAAGAAACGTCTTTTTTTCACATTTCCGCTTATATCTCCGTTCTTTGGTATATTTTATATAGCATATGCTTATAAGAAGTTGTAGCCTATTGATTTCCAAAATTTTAAGCCAAAGCCGAAGTCTCCAAGTTATTGTTAACTAGCAAATGACTGCTGAAGTTGAAAAAGTGCTTTTTTTTCACCATTTTTTTTACTTCGAAAGTAGGGCGACAATGATCAGATTGCATTTTTTTGCAGGCCTTAATTAACAATGACGCCATTTCTTTGTTTATTGTACTATATTGGACGGGTTGGGCTAGAATAAACATAATACGTGCAATAAACACATAATACGTATTTTATTCGTCGCTAAACGTTTAAAACAAATGAAAATGCAATATGGAATGTGAGGCGGTGCAACTAATTTTGTATTAGATTAGAGTTAAATTGTGTACATCCAATGCACTTAGTTTGTTTTTATTTTCACGTCGTTTCGTCAACATTTGTTTCGCCTCACAGTGAAACTCCTCAGATGTGAGTACTGTAGACTATAAATTTGTTCCAACAGAAAATTCACATAAGTGCAGAAGGTGATTTAAAACTGCTTAGAATCCATGTGCGAACTTAGAGTTCTAGAATCGACTAGTGTTGGAACGATTTGGAATAGGTTGGTAATTTTATTTGATAATCCTAAAGTGGGTCAGCGCCAGGTCAGCCGATGGTCATTACTCCGAGAGCTAATATCCGTGCGAGTTCGAATCCCGCCTGTGGGTACTGGCCCTTGTCAAAGGGTTTTTTTTTGTGTCCTATCTCTCTTTTTTTTCTGTATTATTAAAAATTACATATAGAATTACAAAATAAAAACCCCCGTTTAGAAAATATTGGGCCTTTTATGCTATAATATATTTAAACTGGAGAAATGGATTGGATTGTAAATCGCACAATTAACTAGTTCTTTCGAACACTGCACTATAAGTTCTGAATGTTTAAATTGACTTGTTGGAACTATAAATAGACTTTGCGCAAACTCAGTAAAGTCCTGAACGTTTTTGAACTATTATTGGAACAAAGCTTATATTAACAAAGTAATAAAACTACTATTAACTACTATTACTACTGTTATTTAACGAAATTAGTGTTTTTTTCTTTTAGTTTATTAACTACAAAAAATTCTAAAACAAGTTTTAATCCTTTCATTTCATTATGTACAAGTTTGATTTCGTCATTAAATGTTTCGTAAATTCTTTAATTTCTGTCTACATAAGAGAATATATCCATTGCAGTATTACTCAGTACAAATCAAATACCTACCCGTCATAATGTAAGCATTCTTTGATAAGTACTTCAAGAATTGTTCAATTCCTGACATACTTTCTTTCACGATGATTTCCAAACATTTGTTTTTTAATAATGACGATAACAAGGCACGGATTAATGTAATCACAGTGATGATTAAAGAACCAAAGCAGATAGATCCCAAGTGAAACTTGAATGTAATTCTCGCACTTGTTAGGATGGGACTTTCCAAGTAGTTCTTGTCCCTAAAAATTAGGACATGAGTAAAACATATCGTACAAAAGGTTTATCTTAACACTATTTGAATATTCCATAACTAAAAACTATATTGGAAACAGTGTCAGTGTCCAATAAGAAACACCAGAGTCAGTGTCCAACATACTTGTAGGGAATACAGTTTACTGGAGGAATATGCACCCCGGGGTAAAATGGTCACTCGAGATAAGTCACATCATAATACAGGGTGCGTCTCAGAAATAGGACAGAATTTTGGGTTTAAAAATTATTTTTTATTTTGAAGATGTACAGAAATGTACATCAGACATGTAATTTAATTTAGTTAGGTACATTTAATTAATTTGTTCATAGTGCCCATTATTCAAGAAGACAGATTTGGAGATAGAGTTCTCTGAAATTGGCCTCAACTCTCTGTAACAGTTGTCGGTCGATTTCGGATTTCAGGCAATACAAATCGCTATATCTGTAAATAACGGGATTAAGAAGCAGTACTCGAACGACAGCCATCGACATTCGGTCTGTACATGCGACAGCCCCATCCCAGTTGGAACCAAACACGTTGACAGTTGATTCGTCGTCTCCTCAGCTCATTTATCAGAAAGTCATTGACCATGTCCACAGAACGAGTAGATGTAACAGTAACGGTGATCCCTTTTCCTCGAAGAAGTAGGGTCCGGTACACCACACTTCTTGCACCATCTGTCAGCTATGGACTGTTCAGAGATCATTCCTGTAAAGTTCTTGGATTTTCCGAGTCCCAATAGCTTAAGTTCTGGCGATTCACAGAACCGTTAGGGTAAAAATGGGCCTCATCACTCATAATCACAACCCCATTTGGCTTCCTCGTCTTCCAAAATCAGTTAGCAGACCGCTCTTGACAGAGTGTCGTAAACGGAAACTCGGTGCTCTACAGCCCACAATGGCATGATGGCAACTGAAAGTGGTAGTGTTTGAAACTGCAGGGTCTGGGGGAGATGTTCATACCCGCACACCTTTTCTACTATCCTTACGTACTACCCGTTCCAAAGACATTCGATTCCTGAGACGCACCCTGTAGATGGAACTGCTTGAGGGTATGTCGAAGGTTATGGCTATCGTATTCTCTTATAAGTGGATTGTATTAATGCTATTGCGCAATTGCTATTTTAAAGTAGTCACTACCGTTTTTGCTCTTCGAGGCCAATCTTTAACATAAAGGTAAAAGTATGGTAGGTATTCATAACACAGGCACACAAAAAAAATGTCAAGACCCAGAGGGTAGAACCCCTACTTTAAGGCGTCGCGGCGTCAGAGAGAAATACGCCAGGGGAAGTTTCGGTTTGAAATTCCGCAACCATGGTCCGCTTCGGGGTCACCTTCGACCCTGGATTTTTTCGAACTCGAAATTTCTTTAGGAGTTCGCCCATCACCCTTCCGCCAAATTCTCCTCCCCGGCGTCCTCCGGAAAAGTCCTTTGGCGTTTTCGCGTGCGACGCCCAGGGAGCGGGAGCTATGGAGTCGGGTCGTTCTCTAAACCCACGGAGAGCGATTTCGACCCTTTAGAGGTGTCGGAGGGAGAAAACGCCCGGGGACGTGTTGAGCTTGCAATTCGGTGGGAAGGTCCGTTTAGGGGGTCACTTTCGAGCCCGGATTTTTTTTTCCAAATTTCCACCTAGAATTTTTTCTTCCGGACTTCGCCGATCCGCCCTCCGCCGAATTCTCCTCCGGGGACCCACCGAAAAGTCCTTGGGCGTATTCGCGTCCGGACGCCCGGGGCGGAGCGATGGGGTCGGACCGCTCTCGAAACCCGCGGAGAGAACAGTGGTGGTAACGGGGAAATGGCTAGTTAAATTTTTTATGGTCATATTCGGTTTCAGCGACCCCAAAAAACGGAGAGGTAGGGGGGTCTACCCTCTGGGTCTTGACATTGTTTTTTTTTGTGTGCCTGTGTAATTTAACACGAGATGCATATTTAAATTGCAATCAATAGAATTTAATCTCGTTATGTGTACTTTCAAAAATTCAAACAGAACATCACGAGAAAATAAAAAATCGCCGTAAATATTTTTCGAAGTGTCGATTGTTGATAATTTTTCAACTACGGAAATTACTAATGATAATTGTACGTACAGAATGGTCATCTGTAGAAAGAGCCGATCCCTATCCCTCATCAGATCCCTACTTTGTAATAAAATAAGCAACTTTGTTTTCCTTATCCTTATTCCTCATTTTGACACCCTTTATATTAAAATAATTTGAAAGAAATGACAAGAGGGCCTTTTTCTCACAAATCCTTTATTTCTTCAAAATAGCCGGCCTAGTTGTATTTATTACAAATCCTTTATTTCAGAAATAAAGGATTTGTGAGAAAAAGGCCCCTCTGGTCACTTCTTTCCAAATTGAAAAAATGAACTCACTTTTGCCATACTACAAAGAATAAATACAGCTAGGCAGGCTATTTTGAAGGAAATAAAGGATTTTGTGAGAAAAAGGCCCTCTTTGTAATTTCTTTCCAAATTGAAAAAATGAACTCACATTTTGCCATACTACAAAGTATAATTAAAGTTTTTTTTTCTTTTTAAAAGAATTAAAGTGTAAATGATAATAACATAACAGTAGGATATTTTAATGTTAAATCCAAGAAATAAATAATACCAATTTATATACACATATCGAGTTATCTAGATTTACCTATAAAATCGTTAACATGCTTTAAATATAAAATAAAATATTAAATATATAGATACAGTTTTAAGACAGATTATTAAGCCACTGCACTCGACTAAATACTTACTTTGCAAAATACCATTTGGCGACGGTTCCAGCAATGACCATGTACTGTATTCCAATAACAATTTGCAGAGACCAAAGCGCCAATACAAAGTTTATCACTTGAGTATGGACCATCGCAAAGTTCGACTTATATTCCATAAAATCCCTCCGCGATTTCAGTTAAGATTCCTGACGTGCCTAGGTAAGTTGCTGTTGTTAAAAACAAAACCACTATAATTGTTTCCGCGATGACTGTCTAAAATTCAAAATAATTCAGTGTTATAAAGTTACAACGAAGATTTGATTAGGTACTCAGAAATGCAACATGTATACGGTTGAATACTGCTTTCACTATTAAGAAGTGTCGAACTATTATCTGATTATTATTATTATTATTTATTATTATCTAATTAAAGATATTATTTTGATATTTTTTTAGATGACAATTGTATAACTAAAATTAAACCTCAATTCAGCACCTCTGGGTTAGCAAAAAGGGAAGTATTGCGTTCAAAGCCAGACGTACAAAAAACATAGCAGCTGTCGAATTATTGAAGGCAGCAGATTAGTTCGCTTAACTCGAATTAAGGTACGTTTCCACTGCACGCTATGCGATGCTATGCTATACCATGCGAGGCGATGCTAGTAAAACAAACATACGAATATTTATCTAAATGTTCCGACAGCGTGCTATACAGAGCGATGCGACGCAATGCTAGCCGAGTGCGATGTGTTTGAAAATCAAATTTGTTTGATTTTATCGCGCTAATTAGCCCAAAGTAGACAGTATCGTGAAGCCCTTTGTACCTATTGCACGCATGGACGCTGAAAAAATTACTATTAGCCGTAAGAGCTCGACTTCTATTATGGGATCAGCGATCCAAATAATATAGTAATTTTTTGTAACAATGGAGAGATGCTATTACTGAATAGCATCTCGTATTGATACAAGTATATTGAAGTGTTTCTGGAGACATGCGAAAATACTCATGAAATTTGTTGGGATCCTTTTCAAGTTCTTTAAACAGATGGTGAAACTCTCCAAATCGTCTTCTACCTTTATTAATTGTATGGATCCAGAGGCTCCTTTTTCCGACTCCTTTTTAATTTTTTTTTCTTCATAATCATGTAGTATTTTAATACAGTTTTCGATCAGATAATCACCAGTATTCATGACCGATCGCAACGAAGCACAAGAACTCACTAATAGCCAGATAGCGGTGTATGTGAACAATGTCTGATTAAAAAGCAAAAGAAATGTAGCAACGCATCGCCTCGCATGGCATAGTACAGTGACGTAAGAACATAAAATGGAAACGTACCCTTATGCATACGTATAGAATATTTATATCGATAAAAACAATGTCATAGTGGGTCATTATCAAAGTTCGTAAAAATCAAATTTCGAATCGTTCAAAATACCTACATACGTTTGTTTTAAAATAAAGTCCTTAAATTAAAAAGAAAATTTCGCTCGTCGCCAAGGATTAAAACCGATTCTAGTGATAGTTTTTCCTAAACCAACCCAAGTGACATTTTTCTTTACAAAAAAAAAACATAAGACATATGCTATTTAAAAAAGTGTAGTAAGTCACAACATAAAAGAATGAAAAATAAAAAATTTCCCTTAAGATATTCCATCTCTGTTAAGCGCAATAGCAAAGCTCGCGTCGAAGATAGTACAATGATTCCAAAACATCACATCGCTACAATTATATATTTTCACTAGTAATCTCTCTGGTACTTGAATTATTATTGAACAGTTTTTCGAGGTCTCGAATGTTGTGAAAATTATAATTTTCCTAAATACATCCAAGACCAAGAACTTTACGGTGATTAATTCAAGCACGTAAGAGATTCCCAAGGAAAATTTCACATATAAACATTATAGAAAACAATATGAAACAAAAGTGTTGAAGTAGCTTTGGCATGCTGTCAGAAAAGTTTTGGGTTTACGCCCGTTTAAATGTTTCGTGTAGGCTAACCTACACGAAACATTAAAAACGGCGTTCTGAGAATGACCCAGGTTAGGTTAGGTTAAACCAGACTCAGTATGTGTAAAAGCTGACATCGGCCAGTTATGGAAAAGGACAAACAGAAGTGAAACGACATATGAGACGCAACCATCTTTACGCATTGAAGGTAGTGGGAAAATAAGACCGGCCTTTCACCACCTAGCGCTAGTTAGTGTATTTGAAGAGAAGGGATAATATTGTTTTAGTTCAAAATTGTATTGTTATGCAGACGTGAACATCCATTAGTAAGCACAATAGCAGAAAATAAATAGCTAAAATAAAACTATAATAGCTAAGTAATGCGATCTCTTATGATTTCTAAATATTTATTATGAAACAACATGCAGGCACACATTCGACACCGGAAAACCAGAGTGGCGGCCGAGTCCCCTCTCACGTGGCCGAAGGTACCCCCAACCCTTCTTCCACACGGCACGACTATGCTTATCGCCCGTCGAATAAGATTATGCGCAATATTTTTGATAGGTACCTAGTGTTTGTAGAAAGTGTTGCATATTTGGAAACACATGTTAGCTAATCAATCTTGTGAATTTGTACGCCCAGAATTAGCCGTGACGATTCATGCCATGCTTATACGACATTCTCCAACTTTCTTTTGCGAGAATAAACCGTTTGAATAAATTTTTTAACAAGAATACTGTTTATTTCAAGTACACTTCTCGCTCTGTCTAGCGACGGGTGGTCAGTGGCCCGGTCTTATTCCCTCACTACTTTCGATGCGTATGCGGTTGCTTCTTATCTGTCGTGTCACCCAATTTGTCCTTTTACAAAAGTGGCCGATGTTGCCCTACGCAAACTGTATACTAGTACATCTTCAGCTATAGTCTTTCAGAGTAAATTTTTCCAAAAAAATCTGATTTTTTGGGATAATCACATTAGACAACATTCATATTTTTCATACGTTTATTCCTTTTACCCGGGTTTACCCCACCCGACACCCTCTTCACTCCGCTATCCCGTTAAATTGCTGGACTACTACTCATTTGCTCAAAAGTTTTTGTCAAAAACGACTCATATAGGCTTGTCTAGCAGGTCTTGTAAATGTATACAAGTTTTGTAATATATGACGTTGAATGCCTATTTTAATTGCCATCTTATTGTAATTTTTGTAGTTTAATACACGTATGACACACCAAAACATTTTCTTTTTAGAATTCAGTTATTTTCGGAAGCAGTAAATATAACATTTGTTTTTACGTTATGCTCATGCACAAATAAAATATACGACAACAATTATAAATCAACAATTCCGTTGCCATGGTAACTGCTAAAGTAAGAGCAGCGATTGGTTTGAAAACATAGATGTGACATTTTCACAACAGTTGTCCAATAGATAAGTAAATTACTAAAATTAGCACGTACGTAATTGTTTTAATCATAAAAAGTAGGATGGGGCAACTGAACAACAAACCTGATCCTAGAAAATAATTAGGGAAACTGGAAACATCGATTGAGTAACGCTTCTGTTAGTCCAGGCTAGATAGTTTAGTTTTTGAAAAGAGTCCTGAATAAGGCTTCTCCATAAACAAATAGGTCAAAAATAGTAGAAAAATTGATTGTGTATGTTTTGGATAAAATCGGCCTATAGCAACCTTAGTAAAAAAAATCGATAAAAGTGCCGAAAACCGGTTTTTTGCGGATTAAGGGACAAAAAATAACTTTTTTCGTAAAACAAAAAATAGCACGTTGTAGCGCTTGAAATAACGAAAAAAAATGAGTTTTTGGCGATCAAAATCGGCCCAGAAGTTTTTGCACAAAAAATTAAAAACCGATGAAAAATGCCCATTTTTTGAAATCGAATTACAAGGGTTCTAATGGTCACATTCACTCCTGCTCGGGCTTTAACTCTACCAAAATTTGGTCATGCCTATCTTCTAATAAAATTTTCATGCAAAATAATAAGAACTTTTTGCATAAATCGAAAAAAAAAACTAAAAAAGGTATTTTCGAAAACGGCTTGGAACAAGCCGAAAATGAATGTACAGTTTTTCTGGGCTTAAATTCATTCGTGATTAAATCCCCTGGAATTACCAGATCATGACTTGTGGGAGAGGTTCATTAATCTGCTGAAAACCCGTTTGAAAAAATCAAGCGTCGCGTTGCTCCGAGCGCTCGGGTAGTGAGGGACGCGTGTGGGGAAGCTCTCTCGCCGCAGACTTCTGTTAGTGCGTCTGCGGCAGGAGAGGCCTCCCCCCACCACGCGTCCACTTTCCCTTCACTCGCTTACCCGAGCGCTCGAGTCAACGCGACTTTCGATTTTCAAACGCGTTTTTCAGCAGATTGAATGGAACCTCCCTCACAAGTCATGATAATGGATTTGTAGGGAATTTAATGACGAGTAATTTAAGCCCAGGAAAAATGCTTCGCGACCATTTTTCGGCTTGTTCAAGCCGTTTTTCGAAAATACTACCTTTTTTAGGTTTTTTTCCGATTTATGCAAAAAGTTCTTATTATTTTTGCATGAGTTTTTACTGCAGATGGGCACGACCAAAAGCTTAAATTTAAGTCATAGCAGAAATTTCCTGCGACCGGAGAACCCTTGTAATTCGATTTCAAAAAATGGGAATTTTTCATCGGTTTCTTATTTTTTGTTTAACGAACAAAACTATGTTTCGTCCCTTAATCCGCAAAAAACTGGTTTTAGGCACTTCTATCAAGTTTTTTACTAAGGTTCCTACATCCCGATTTTTTCCAAAACACACAATCCATTTCTACTATTTTTTACCTAATTATCGCACCGAGAAACCTTATTCAGGACTCATTTTAAAACTGCACTTTTCTTGCTATATTGCCTGGATTATGTTCAACTGGTTGAAATCTGTTAGCATAAATCTCAACAAGTACATACCAGAATAGGTGATAGTTGCACGAGTTGGGGCATTGCAAATGCGGCCTTCATGGCTTCCTTTATTACGCAATCACCAGTTTAATTTTCCTAAATAGGAAACGCTACGACGCAAGTGACAATTACAAAACAACTGTCATAAATATTGGAAGAACTATAAAAGCTCTTGCATAGTCTTCTCTTGCGTTTAAATATACGTACCTAAAAAACACATGTAGTCATTATAAGAAAGAATGATACATATATCTATAATATCAATATACACTGTGACTAAAAAGTCTCGGATAATGCCTGTAACGGTTTAATAACCTTGTATGGGAAAAAAAGGTTTTAGTCAGTTTATTTGCCGTGTTCATGTCAAGATGAAATAATTTTGTCGTTTTGTAGGTGTTCCCTCATTATCCGAAAGAGCAGCATTTTCTCTTTACTGTACACTAGCAATTTGATATGGTTGCATAAAGGAATTTTTGCAAAAACATGTTTTAGTTAACTTCGAAACTAATAAAACAAAAGATAATCAAAGTACATGTGAAGTTAAGATGTTCTCGTGACGTTCCACATCAAGAAGACTGGTTACCGATGCGGCCTGAACGTGTACAGTATATCGCACGTCGCCTACTTGCAATTTAGTTCACCCAGAGCCATGGAGTAGGTAATACGCTACGCGCTATATTCTTACGCGATACTGAAGGAATAGTACGTTTAACATTAAATATTATGTCCGACGTCCCGAAGGGTAAAAAACGACCTCACTCCGACAAAGTAAATAAATTTATCAGGGTTTTCCGAAGTTATACTATAACGGTGCTGTGATTATGTACATATAAGGTGTGCGAAACAATTTCAAACTTGTTGGGATAAATATGACTGCAAAAATCCCGTTAATAGTAGCAGTGGCGGTTGGTGATAAAGGGCACAGGGGCACGTGCCCAGCCAAATTTCAATAGAAAATATTTATTTTGTGTTAATTCTTACTATAAATTACTATTACAATAATATCAAATAATTGTATAAAACAAAATATTCATATTCTAATTATTATTCCTTTTATACCACAAACAATGATTTTTATCACATATATAAAACAGAATATCGAACGAGCACCGAGCCACCGTACTCTGAATTCATCGCATTTCAAGACGTCGTTAAATCGGCCGAAAATTAGAAAAACGAATCACACTTGTTTAGTAACCGTTTTTATTGTTAATGTTTATTTTCTTCGCTGAGAAGTGTGTTTTTATTGTTTTTGATTGTGAAACGTCTCAAAATGAATTCTGTGGACTTTTTATTGACTAATGAAAATATTACATACGAGATCCGAAACGGAAATTAAACGGTTAGGAAGGCCGATACCCGATTTGATTATTTCCAAAACAGATGTAGGAAAATCGCGAATTTATTCACGAAATTTTAATAGTAGTGTCTACGACAGATTTAGGGGGGGAAGTGGGTGTCCTAAAAGAAACAAACTGTTTTGTTTCATTTTGTTTAGGGATGGGTGGCAACCAAAGTGTATGGAGTCAAGAAGGGGTGAGTGATTTTAAACATTTAATTGAACGAGCTAAGAAACATGCTCAAGCGGTAATGAAAAACATTTACATAACATCTTCGATTTTAGTGTGTTGGGAAAGGTAGACATAAGGCAACAGCTTGATAGTGAAAATATAAGACGTCACAATAAAATGTGGATAAAAACAGACATATTTTAAACCAAATAATTGTATTAAATTTTGTGGTGCTTGGGAGTTAGCCCTAGGCAGACATAAGGACAGGCGAGCTGATTTCCTCTACAAATAACGGTAAAGATAATTATATAATTTTTTTTTTCACATGTTGCCACCCATTATTTTAATATATTTATGCCCTCAATATTCGTGATTAAATATTATTTCAAAAAGCTAATTAACCCAAAAATTATTCTTGTGAAAGTCTATATTTTTTGTATAAAAGAATTTTTCATTGAAATTCTGAAGTGTCAGTAAAACGCATGACCTTGAAAATTTTTAAAATTGGAAATAATCAAATCGGGTATCGGCCTTCCTAAATCGTTTAATTTCCGTTCGGATCTCGTATGTAATATTTTTATTAGTCAA
>JAPWTK010001477.1:0-36905 GCA_029963805.1 Aromia moschata
GAACGCAATTGAACGGAGGGAATCATCGGAATTGAACGAAAGGAGGGAACGGAAGGAACGAAATTGAAACAGAAGGAAGGAGGGAACGGAATTGAACGGAAGGAGGGTGTTGAGGGGTTATACCCAGAGAGATATATATATACTTTAACGTAGAGGTCGACAATTTTTAATACGCCAATAATGTAAACAATGTCGACAATGTCAACAATAAAAAACAAAACAAAAACTGGACGTTTTCCACGAAACACTACACTTTTATCGACGCGCGTTTCGCCAACCAAGTTGGCATCTTGGTTGGCGAAACGTCAGTTCGGTGTTTCGTGGAAAACGTCCAGTTTTTGTTTCTACGCCGAAGGTTCCAGTACCCACTCCAGAATGTCAACAATACAAGTAAGCTACTTAAATATATTTCTAGAACTCATATAAACGACCAAGGTAATAAACTAATACTACTATTGCATGTTACCTATCTACCTAATATCCGCATTATATAACTCTAGGATAACACAGACCTGCAAGGGAATTTTTTTTGAAACCTAATAGGTGATTCTGAAGGTTTTTTTAGATGCTGAACAACATACTAAGAAACTTTAGGTTCACTCTAAAAATAACTATTTAATTTGTTTACACGAGCAAGAGCTCGGTGTTTTCTAGACTTTTAAATTAAATAAATGAAGTAATTGCTTTGCCTAATTACTAGGAAAATTACTATGGAAATTGTTGATTTTATGCTTCACTTTGGGCGACGTAAAATTGGAATAACACAAAAAAAAAAGGAAAACAAAATAACAAAAAACTGACATGAAATTGAATATTAAAAGTAATTGGAATTGAAAAATAATTTATGATAGCAAGAAAAGTAATTATTTAAGAAAAACATGAGCAATTGCACATATTTGACAATTAATACTATTTACAAATTTTTTACGGTGTATAATATGTCACAGAAATGTTGCGGAAAAAATCTCGTCAGTGTCGCGCACCCTAGTGCCGTAATACGAGGTGTGGCTATTAAATAACCGAACTGATGATGCTACCAGCGCTGCGAGCGTGTCGAGACAAGTTTGAAAAGAACTGCGTCTGGTGATAATTTCCCCACCCTGAGCTCGCTGGACAAGCCAGTGGGTCGCTCAGTTTGACTGTAGCAGTCGTTTGAATTAGTCTACGCAACATTGACGTGTCGAAAAAATGTTAAGTGTTCAGATGGAGCAACGGGTTAATCTCAAGTTTCTTGTTAAACTGGGGAAAACTTTTACAGAAGCTAATGCAATTAAAAGAAGTGTACGGGAATGAATATTTATCTCGCAGACAAGTTTATGAATGGTTTAAACGGTTTAAAGAGGGACGTGAAACGACTGAAGACGATCCGCGCTCCGGACGGCTCTCAACGTCAAAAACGGACGAAAACATTGGTAAATTAATACGAGAAGAATCGGTAAATTAATCGTCTCAGTATCCGAGGGCTTGCTGAAATAACAGTAATCGACAAAGAATGTGTTCGCCAGATTTTGCATGAATCGTTAAACATGCCCAAAGTTTGTGCAAACATTGTGCCAAAACTCCTCACTCCCGAGCAAAAGGAATCAAGAATGAACATTTGCGTTGACATTCTAAACAACATTGACACTGATCCAGGCTTGTTAGACGCGGTGACACTAAACGGGACAAGATTCGAAAGTGTGGAAGCGGTTAAACCAAAAGCGACGGAGGTTCTGAACCAGTTGACAGAAGCGGACTTCCAGCGCTGCTTTCAACAATGGAAAAGTCGTATGGAGCGGTGTAGAGATCGCCAAGGGGAGTGCATTGAAGAAAAAGTTGCTACTGTAATTGGTGACGAATACAAAGTGTTATGACACCAGTTCGGTTATTTAATAACCACACCTCGTAGTGATTTTTTTTAATTCCCAATCCAAAAAAAATGTGCAAAAAAACCGCTTTTTTGAAAACCATTGAAATTTTGTACAATATGCAGCTGTTAAATTATGTATTTTGAACAAAAAAGTCAAAATTAAACGATATTTTCTATTCTAAAATATATCTAAATTATAATTTGTTTTTACAGCATTATATAGGTATAATAAATTACATCTTAAATAATGTTGGAGTAACGGTTTTCAGAGAAAATGTTAATAATGAACACATGAGTGGTTATTTACAAAAATGTACTTACGATACTTGGTGATTTTGTGTTTTAAACTTACCTCAAAAGCCAAAGTGTTAAATATAGTCAAAATTACTTTCAGCGGCCATTTTGCCTTGTATGAACGGTGGGCCCACAGTCTGTGCGCTCCAGCTGTCACACCCAGTCCACCCATTTTGATATAGGACAATTGCTGTAACAATAGAACATTTCGTGAATATCTTGACAATGTTAACAAACCCTGAACTGGTTGGCTAAAACACCAACAAGCACAACGACAGAGTTCTCCGATTTTGACAATATTTTATATAGAAGTATTTAAGCCAAGAAAAATGAGACTATTTTGTACGTACTGTACTTATGAGGGTGAAAATGGGGCCTATACTAAATTTGCAGTTTGCAAATCTAGAGAATTCAACACCGAAAGGAGCCGACAAAGAGCAAATGTTGTGATGAGTTGGAAACACCCTTCTGAAGGTAGTTTTTGTATTTTATACCAATATATCGGTGGCCTTACACTTTCATCGCCAAGTGTTACTCTATCTGCTGGACTTTAAACAGTTAATATAATTTTTAATAAACGTTTGTAGTGTTGTCAAATGCTCGCTAATTTGTATGCGCTAGATAGTGCGTTTGTCGCAAATGTCGATGGCATGTCGACGATAACTTACGGTATTTGTGAACAAAGAGATACAGTGGCTCAAAAAAAGTCAGATAACTTTCAACTAAAAAATTACTTTAGCGAAAAGCAAAATTTTATTTGGGTATAATTTATTGTACGAGGTGTGTAAATTAAGTAATGAGAGTGGCAACGTAGCGCCCGATCTACCAACACTGCGGAGACGGGACTTGGAAGGGCGGTAGGTTAACATGTAATGCACCTCCAGTACAAGTTTGAACTTGTTAGAGTCATTTGTTTGTTCTTTGTGACTGTTTTCGTCAACCGTTTTTTTCTAGTGCGTTTTAAAATCAGGTTTTGCTTCAGGCTTGGACATAGCGCAACAGATACTTTTTGCAAAACTTCAACAGGCCTACCGAAACGGAGTTTTTTCGATGGTTTAAGGCAATTCTCAGAAGGAAGAGAGTCGACTGAAGATTAACTACGCAGCGGAAGGCCTTCATCTTCAAGAACCGATTAAAATATCGATAGAATACGGGATCTTGTGCGTTCATATCGTCCGTTGATGACAAGAATGATCGGGGAAGAGTTAAATTTGAATCACACCACTGTTAATCAGATTTTGACTAACGAATTGGGGATGAGAAAAATCTGCGCAAAAATAGTTCCAAAAACCTTTCGCAGAAACAAAAGGACGGCGGGAGAGAAAGTAAATCGATTGAAAACGATCCTCATTTTATGGAACGTGTCATTACTGGTGATGAGGCTTGGTGTTTGAGTACGACCCGGAAACCAAGCGCCAAAGCATGGAATGGCACACATCAAGCTCTCCAAGACACAAAAAAGCAAGAATGAGCAAGTCGAAGATGAAATGCACGCTGATTTGCTTTTTTGATAGCCAGGGAATTGTCCACAGAGTTTGTGCTTCCAGGCTAAACTGTAAATCAACACTTTTATAGAGAGGTTCTTGAAAAACTTCGAAAAAGGGTCATGCGTGGGAGACCAATTTCAGTAAACGAGTTTTAGCCAGTGAAAACATTCCAGTGGCTCCTCAGCCTCCTTATTCACCTGAGTTGAGTCCTCGTGACTTTTTTCTCTTCCCGAGATTGAAAAATCACCTCAAAGGACGTCATTTTGGAACCATAGAAAACATTCAAACGGCTATAACCGAACAGCTGAAGGCTATTCCGGTATACGAGTTCCAGCACTGCTGAGAGGAATAGAAGAACCGTCTCCAGCGCTGTGTGGCTTCCCAAGGAAGTTATTTTAAAGTAGACAATACTGAATTGTAATTTTATTCGAATAAAAAAAAATACTCATTACTTAATTTACATTTACATACAATAAAAAAGTCTCATTACTTAATTTACACACCTCGTATCTGCAAAGCAGTGTCGCCAAATTTAGTCTTGAATAAATATTGGTCGTCTTTTGGTGTACGTTTCTGCAGACTTTTTTGTCTTGTATGATAGCCGGCTCTCGCATATTAAAACTGCGATTTTCTGTATTTCTAACATAATTTATGATGTGATAATATTTTGAAACTTGTGCTAATTAAATGCCAATTAAATTGTGCTAATTAAATGCTACAAAAATAATGCTAATTAAATAAAACAAACATACATGAGATAGTCGTTACTTTAGCAAACTCAGTTCGGTAGAGTTAATAAAGATAGCTTTTATCTGCTCATTAATGGAATCGCCCTAATCTAAACTGTGGAAATGAAAAGTATAAACAACTCTGGCAGACTCTTGGGTGCGGCGTGACCTCGAGTGATTTACTCGTGAACATGAACTTGACGCGACCCGAATGATCTTGCTGTTATCCTTAACGGTTCTTTAATTAACGCGATAAATTCACATACATAACTTCGGTGGTCATCTTTGTCGATGTGACGAACGTATGCAAGAAACGTGATAGGTGCATAAAAATATGTCGGACGTGTTTGATAACAAGTTATTTTTTCCCAAGAGCATATCGTCGGTGCGGAAGAAAAGGGTTACATCTCAAAAAAAGTAGTTTTTCTGTTTCTTCCAAATTGCCACTAAAAATATGCCTATTTTCTAAAAAAAAAAAAATAATACGTAAACCTCAACTGACCAAAATATGGCAGCACGTAACACAGGGATGTGTTGAAATATTCTATAAGTATTCCCAAAAATACCGTTAAATTTTAGTTTGCGAGCCAAACTACTCCAAAAACCAAAATACTACTATGATATTACCCCTATGATACTCCTAAGCATATTTCAGTGCCATAATAATAAAAAACTAGTATTTTTTTTTGTGTTTATAATTAAATAATGAAGAATTATTTCATTCTAACTGTTTAAATTGTTCTCCTGTAAAAAGACAATTTTTGAGTTGTAACCCTTTTCTTCCGAACCGACGATATGTAAACAATATTTGATATGGAAGATGTACAGTCAGCAACGAAAGTATCTTTACACATCCACTTTTTGAAGGTGGCTTATATTCTGATTATTCTTTATTACAATATGGATTTTTTCACGTCTGATAGAATTGCAGCTTGTGAATCGCAAATAACTCCGAAAATATGAAATCTTTTTAAACTCAGACTTAGACAAACTGGGCCATTTTGAAAAAAAAAAGTGATACGTCGCGTCAAAAAAGGTAGCCGCGTAGGAAAACGTTATAAAACTGGCCCAAATTAATAATTTTCAAAATCTCTGTCAGTCTCGCAAACTTGAAGGGATTTATGATTTTTCTTAGCCCAACCAGGTACAATATCGTACAATAAACAAAGAAATGGCGTCATGGTTAATTAAGGCTTGCAAAAAAATTCGGAACTCGAAAAGTGATTAACGGATCGAAATGAATTTTTTGTAACTTCATACTACAAATACAGTTACTCGCAAAAGTATTCGTATTTTACAGGGAATTGTAAATAACCACAATTTTCCTTTAATGGGTGTGAGTATAATTAATCATTATATTTTTATTATAAACATACATGTGTAAGTATTCCATAAATGAAACTTAACTTCATATAATTTACTGTTTGGAAAATAAAAACTAAATTATTCTCTATTGCAAGATCATGGGTCGTAAAAAGGTATTCGTGCTGGATTTTTTGGTGAAATTGGCCAAGTTAGTATGTGATTGGTCCACCTTTAGCTGCGATCACAGCCTCCAAACGTTTTGGCATGCTTGCTGCCATTTTTTGTGTGATATCAGGGTCCATATTTTGCCGTACATTTGTAATTGCCTGTTTAAGGGTGTTTTCATCTTTTATTTAATAATTTCGTAACTGTCATTTCATTTCCGACCATAAATGCTCAATTGCATTTAAATTAGGGCTTTGAGGGGGTGTTAATTAACTGATGGGGAGTGTTGTATACAATCCATTGCCTCACTATGTAAGCAGTGTGTTTTGGATCGTTATCTTGTTGGAACCAATAATTATTTCCTAGATTCAATTTTGCGACACTTGATGGTAAATTTAGTTTTAATAGGTTTAAGTACGTAAATATAGTAATAATTCCATCAATAAAAACTAAATTCCCCGTGCCACTCGCACTCATACTTCTCACACCATCATTGAACCGCCATTGTGCTTAAAAGTTGGATACAAATTTTTCGGTTCAAACTCAGCGTTTACCTTACGCCACACTAAACGTCTGCCGTCCGACTGAAAAATGTTGAACTTTCATCAGTAAATAAAACTCGTTCCCAAAAGGTGTGATCCATGCAAAAAACTTTTTGGCAAATTTTAATCATTTTAGACGAATTACTTTATAAAATCGTGCCTTTTTAAAACCCGGCGACAGGTATCTAAAACTTACTTGCTCTTTAAAACGATTATTTACTAATGCCGCCAATTTTGGGGCACTTGTAGAAGGGCATTTTTTATTTCACGCACTATTGCCTTCTCTTCTCGAGAAGTTAATAGGCTTGGAAACTATTCAAGGCATATTGGAAACTATTTGATTTTCGTTATATTTTAAGATATTGTATTGTATAGTACTTTTGCTTCTTTTTAACAAATCACCTATTTCTTTATATAATTTCCTTCCAAAAAGCCACTGTACTGTCATTTGTCTCTCCTGTGCTGTTGTTTCTGATTTACGTCCCATTATAATTAGAAATATTTTAACAGATTCACACAACATACAGTTGTTTACACTCGTCTGAATGTATAACTGAAAACTGTGACGTGAACTGAAGTCTTAACAACTGGGGTCTCACCGTTATACCTGGGACACTGAGGTTATGAGCAGTACGAATACTTTTGCTGCGTAGATATTGCCATTCTTAAAATTAAATATTTTTTATGTAGGTATTTAATGCAATATGAGCTAAAACTGATTTCTTTACACATCAATTCAGTTATCAATCATCAATTGTTAATTTAAAAACATAGCGGAAGGTTTCAAACTCTACGGACCGCGCATTGTGTTCACGCAAAAAAAATACATAGGGAACCGTCGAAACTACCCATTATTTTAAAAAAAACTACCAAATCCCAGAAATTATTCTTGTGAGTATATTTTTGTATAAAAGAATTTTTCATTGAAATTCTGAAGTGTCAGTAAAACGCATGACCTTGAAAATTTTAAAAATTTTCGCCCGCGGCGCCATTGGTAGCTAATAAGTAATCCTACTGACACACTGTGCCCACCCATGTAACACACCCACAGGAGCTGCCACTGTAACTGAGTACGTGATTTCGAAGCTTTTTTTTAATTCAACACAAAAAAGTCCAGACGATTTTTTTTTATTACGATTAATTAACAAACAGATTATTTAGTTATCAAGCCAGGTCTTTCTAACGATGATCTCTGGTGGAGGTTAATTCAAATCAAAGGTTATGTAAAATAAATACCACGCGTACAGCTACCAGTTACGTGTGACTGTACACTTGTATGTATATATATATTATGGGACATTCCATGCCAACTTCGCCACAAAAGAAATATATTTCTCGAAACTTTGTATATATATATAGTATGTATATACAAAGTTTCATATGTTAAAGTAGTATATAATAAGAAAAGTTGATACCAAAAATTTTATAGCTCAAGTCACATTATGCTCTCGTCACGAACGGTCACAAAATTAGAGCTTTTTAGACAATCTTAAATTCGCGACTGTTGTAGGCAAATTAGGGCGAATAAAAAAAATTGAAAAAGCAGTTAAAACATCGCATTTTCCCGTAGATTGGATAAAAATACTTTTGAATTCATTAAGAGGTAGTTTTCACCCCTTTTCAGAGAGGGTTAAAACTTGAAAATCGAAATTTGGAAAAGTATGACTTCTTAATTTTTTTGCTAAAAAAATAACTTGACAACTTTACTTTCGGATGGCTTTTGTCCCAGAATGGGATGAGCAAACGTGTATGACCGCTAGAAGGCTCGAAAGGTAAAAATTTACCATTTTTACGCCCTATAACAAAAAATATGAATTTCAAAATTTTTAAAAAACACGGTATTCTACACAAAATTATGAGTAAAAAAGGTCTCTTGCAATTTTTCAATTTAGTGCGTATTTTTGAGTAAAAAATCGAGTTTTTTTAAAATTAAATGTTGTGAATTTGTTGCTTTAAAAAACG
Organism: Aromia moschata; assembly: GCA_029963805.1. Classification (NCBI taxonomy): domain Eukaryota; kingdom Metazoa; phylum Arthropoda; class Insecta; order Coleoptera; family Cerambycidae; genus Aromia; species Aromia moschata. Next base: position 8,333 of record JAPWTK010001477.1, read on the forward strand.
CCTTAAAATTGAAAAATGAAATGCCGCCAATTTTGGGGTACTAAAAATTTCGTAAATATGGTATTTTTTAAATTCCGTGATTCGTAATGGCCATTTTCTTTGTGGGGCCTCATAGGCCCCATAAAAAACTAATTTTAACTTTGGAAAAAATGTTTCCGTAATTTTTTCCATTTAATGCGTACTTTTTGAGTAAAAAATTAATTAACCTCGATGAATTTTACAATAAGGCAAAACGAATATTTTTTTATAAAAGCTTGAATAATTTTTTACTTACAATTTAACGTAGAATAATTTATGGGGCCCCATGAGGCCCCACAATCAAAAATATGACGAATCACGGAATTTAAAAAAAACCATCATATTCTACGCAAAATTTTGAGTAAAAAATATCTCATGCTATTATTCAATTTATGGCGCATTTTTAAAGCAACAAATTCAAAAACTTCTAACGCTAAATAGATTTTGCGATTTTCTTACAATAAAAATATGCATTAAATTGAAAAAATTCAAGCTAAAAGACCTTTCTTTACTCAAAATTGTGTGTAGAATACCGTGGTGTTATTTAAAAAAATCCAGAAGATTTCTACCCTATAGGACCCCATGGGTCTCGCAAAAAAATTATAGGATCAACTTTTTTTATCCCAAATACTACTGGAGTATATGTATAAAAGTTTTCAAATTTGAGAGAAATCTGAAAATTTTAAATTTTTCCCGTGGCGAAATTGGAGTGGAAGTAATCCTACTGACTACACATGTGCTCAACAATTAAAAACGGCCACGAGCTATCACTGTAATGAGTAATGTGATATCGGGGCATTTGTCTCTCTTAATTCAATAATAAAAAGTCTAGACAATTTGGTTAATTACAATATTCCTAAGCAATAACAAAATAGTTTCAATAAGATAGGTCCTTTCTAACATGATCAATCGTGTTGTTTTAATGAGAGAATCAAAGCTGCCTATGTCCCACTGTAAATCCGGGACACTACAGTTACGTGTCACAATAGTAATTTATATATCATTAAAACGGTCATTCAGAGCGACATATAGGTAATGCCTTTTCAAAAAATGTATGATAAAAAGATGATAATGTATTTTAATAAAAATATAAATTCATTCAGGAAGTTATACCAGTTTAATGTAGTCAGAATGCTCTCAGTCGCGAACGGTCACAAGATTAGTCAAGATGTTTGACAAATTCAAATTCGCGCACTCTTCTAGAAAAAAAAAAGCACAAACACCAAAAATGAAAAAATAAAACATGCATTTTTAGGTAGTTTGGAGAAAAATGTTGTAGAATTCATTATAAAGTTTATAATAGCCTTATGAGCAAACTTGAAATCGCAATTCTTGTATGACTGTACCCTCATGTTTTTAAAATCAAGAAACCTTTCAAAATTCAAATTTCAGATGGTTTTGATCCCAGAATGGGATGAGCAACGGTATGACCGCTAGAAGGCTCGAAAGGGTGAAAATTTACCATTTTTACGCCCTATAACAAAAAATAGTGAATTTCAAAATTTTAAAATCTCACGGTTCCTCCCAAAATTATGAGTAAAAAAGGTCTCTTGCAATTTTTCAATTTAGTGCGTATTTTTGGAGTAAAAAATCGAAAGATAGAGAAGACGATTTTTTACTAAAAAATTTTGCGTAAGAATACGATGGCATTTTTTTTAAATTCAGTGATTCGTAATGTGTTTTTCTGGGGCCTCAGGCGGCCCCATAAAAAACTAATTTTAACTTTAAGTAAAAAATGTCTTCCGTATTTTTTCATTTAATGCGTACTTTTTGTAGTATAAAATTAATTAACCTCGATGAATTTTACAATAAGGCAAAACGAATATTTTTTTATAAAAGCTTGAATAATTTTTTACTTACAATTTAACGTAGAATATTTTATGGGGCCCCATGAGGCCCCACAAAGAAAAATATGACGAATCACGGAATTTAAAAATACCATCATATTAAATACGCATTTGAGTAAAAAATATCTCATACTATTCATCAATTGCGTATTTTTAAAGCAACAAATTGCAAAAACTTCGAACGCTAAAAAGATGTCTTCGATTTTTTTACAATAAAAATACGCATTAAATTGAAAAGATTCAAGAGACCTTTTTTACTCAAAATTGTGTGTAGAATACCGTGGTGCTTTTAATTCCTTCCGGCCATCTCTGTTCGCCAGTTTTTTGACTAAAAATGGCATGGTTCCACTGTCCCACGCACCTTACTCGTCGGACCTGGCTCCGTGCGATATTTTATTTTTATTTCCACGCATGGGGCATGAAAGGACACCGATTTGACGACATTGAAGAGGTCAAGAAAAACAGGGAGGAGCTGTCAGCCATTTCTAAAGATGACTACAAAAAAATGTTTCGAACAGTGGAAGCACCGGTGGGACCAATGTATTAGTTGTAATGGAGAGTATTTTGAAGGGGATAAGGTTGTTTTGGAAAAAAAAATTAAAATATATAGCTTTTAAAAAATAATTACGGTTATTTTTGGGTACCACCTCGTAAAACCAGTTTCCAAAGGGTGTGACACAAAAAATGAAAAAATAACTTTAAAATGAACAGCTCAGAGTCAACCAAAGTTGAACTTTGCAAAATTTACTCCGCACTGCCCCCGATGCACCAACTTCTTTAGGAAAAGAGAAAATAAAATTGTAACTTTGACGCCCTGTATCTTGGTCACCAATAAATACAAACTTACCGTATATGGACGTGGCCAGTTTGGCAGATGTAAACATCAAAATAAACCCGTAGACAGCCACCATGTGCAGGTACGCGAAGAGAATGACATTCCTCCAGACCAATTCCAATTTGCGATCGCTCGGTTTCACTACTTCCGGAGGAATCACGTTGGCCTTCACTTCGTCGTCGTATTCGTGGAGGACTCCGGTTGGCATTGATACGTTCGGTGCCATTTTGCAGAGTGATTACTAGAAAAAAATAAACAAATAAAACATTAAACGTAACTTATTTTCAGAACAATCAAAGTGTTAGGTATAGTTGTCAGACTTCCGTTTGCGAAAAGCCAAAACAATTAAACAGCTGTTGCCAAGAGTCTTTGATACGCTATTTCGAAAAATAACGAGACAATAATGGTCCATTGTTACCCTTAATAGCTGTTAGAAAGGTAATTTGAATATAAAATTAAAATAATAATTAAAATTACAGTCCGATATATTGTTTTAGCGTGTAGCACTAGCCCTAAACTTGAATGTGTCCACGGTTAATTCACAAAAATTAAAAACACAAAATTAATTTCACAAAAAACAAAACACAATAAACTTTTAAAATCACCTAGAAAGCGTATTCCTACCAAGAGGGTTACAAATACTGTAGAATTGAATACAAGCGATATTCGTAGCATTAATAATAATTGATATTTATGTACAAAAAAACTGCACTATCTGTAACGTATGGCGTTGATGAGAAAATCTTTTAAAATTTTAAAATATGTACCTTTTTATACTCATTTATCCTCCCATTAAAAAACAACTTTACTAACTTTTACTACCAATATTTCCTGTATGTTTGTACGTGCATATTTATGCACCAAGCAGTCTTTTAAAAAATATAATTCCTTAAAATTAGTTCTTTTTAATGGTGAAAAAATTATTATTTAACAAACACAAATAATCCATCCATAAAATACAGTATAAGGGCGCAAGTAGTGGCATTACTTTTATATTTTATCTCCATTCCCATATTATAATGCAAATACTTAAGGCCTATAAGTATTTTTAATTTGAAACTAACCATCAACTTCCATAAAAATTATCTATTTGCATTAGATGTATTTAAACTTATATTTAAAAATATAAGTAAATTTGTATTATGTATTTTTGCCATCAGATCTCGTAAAACATTGTTTAATTAAGAACAGTTCATATTACGATTGTTGTTTCCTGTTAGCTCTTTCAAAATTTATTTTTGATTTTGCAAAAACATACTGTGTAACTATTACATGTTAACTAAAAATATGTACATACATCATGTATTTTTATCTTCTAATTATTACGTGATTACTTAATACGAACCCTTTTGAAATATTTAAACATTATTTCGGCTAAATATAAATTAGGAAACATAAATTAAACATATTTTTTCTAAAATATACAAGGTGTGGCTATTAAATAACCGAACTTATGCTGCTATAAGTGCGCTGCGAGCGTGTCGCGACAAGTTTGAACAGAACTGTGTCTGGTGATACTTTCCTCGCTATGAGCTCGCTGGACAAGTCAGTGGGACGCTCTGTTTGACTGTAGCAGTCGTTTGAATTAGTCTACGCACCAGTGACGCGAAAAAATGTGTTCAGATGGAGCAACGGGTTAATCTCAAGTTTCTTGTTAAATTGGAGAAAACTTTTACAGAAGCTTATGCAATGTTAAAAGAAGTGTATGGTATGGGAATGAACGTTTTTTCCACACAAGTTTTTGAATGGTTTAAACGGTTTAAAGAGGGAAGTGAAACGACCGAAGACGATCCGCGCCCGGACGGCTCTCAACGTCGAAAACGGACGAAAACATTGAAAAAATTGCTAAATTATTCCGCGAAGATCGCCGTCTAAGCATCCGAGGGCTTGCTGGAATAACAGAAATGGACAAAGAATGTGTTCACCAGATTTTGCATGAATCATTCAACATGTGCAAAGTTTGCGCAAAAATGGTGCCAAAACTCCTCACTCCCGAGCAAAAGGAATCAAGAACGAACATTTGCGCTGACATTCTAAACAACGTTGACACTGATCCAGGCTTGTTAGACACGATGACACTGAACGGTACAAGATTCTAAAGTGTGGAAGCGGTTAAAGCAAAAGCGACGGAGGTTCTGAACCAGCTGACAGAAGCGGACTTCCAACACTGCTCTCAACAATGGAAAAGTCGTATGGAGCGGTGTAGAGATCGCCAAGGGAGTTTCGCCATTGAAGGCGAAAAAGTTGCTACTGTAATTGGTAACGAATAAGGAGTGTTATGACAGCAGATCGGTTATTTAATAGCCACACCTCGTATTTCTATTTCGACAGGCCTGTGTTGTAAACAATTGTAACAAGTAATAATGGAATAATCGTTAACTTGACCTTTCTAGACATGAGATACTTATTTACGCATCTAATCTAGATATGAGATACATTTATGTATCGACAGAGATTAAAAAAAAAATATTGGGAATATAAAATAAGTTAAGTAATATTCTACATATGTATATGAGTGAAAACTATTTATTGCCTTTCCTGTGTTTTATCTATCATGTATATCATTATGTCATTTATATTATATTTATATCATTAATGACATGTATAAATTATTATCTATTATAAAAAAAAAAACATAATATGTGTACTTAATTTAATAAGAATAATTACCATACTGTCCTGGATTATACCGTAGTATTTTTGTTATACGTGAAATATTAATAGTGATTATAGTTAATAATAAATATACATATTTATATATACAGTGCGCCTAAAGTATGGAATAAATTCAGTAAATGTGAAACAAAAAATTTTTTGGAAAAAATCCTCGAACAGTTCGATTTTGTTTAATAAAAAACACATTTTTGGGGGAACGTCCATTTTCAGATGTCATTTGTTTGTGTGTAATTACGTCATCAACTTATTTTTCAAATGGCAACCCCCCAAATTGTTAATTTAATTTGAGAGACCCTTTCATTGTCGATTTAACGGTATAAAATTGTTGCAACCTTACATTACAACATTTTTGAGTAAATGACAATTGAATGTTACAAAATGAAAAATATATTTTTCGCAATAAATAAACGAAAATTTCTTTAATAAGCAAACACAATTTTAAATAAAAATAAAGTCTTCGAAATGCCGTCGATCAACTTCTTGGCAATATGCAAGCCTGTGTACAAATTCTTCTTGTACATTCTGAATGACTTCCGGGGTAATGGATCCCATTTCATCTCTAATGCGATCTCGTAGTTCGGCTAAATTGTGTGGTCTTCTGCAGTAAACTTTTGATTTCAAATAACCCCATAAAAAATAATCAAATGGTGTAAGATCTGGGGATCTCGCGGGCCATTCTATCGGTCCCCGTCTGCCAATCTCTGAGGAAAGATGACGTCTAAATATTAACGATCTGAGCGCGCATAATGCGGGGGTGCTCCGTCTTGCTGAAACCAGAGTGTGTTATCTGGAATGTCAGGATCATTCTCGTTTGGGAAAATTACTGCAAGCGCTGGAACTAGATCATTTTGCAAGAACTCCAGATATCTTTCGCCTGTGAGAGTTTCTTCGAAGAAGAAAGGCCCTATTATACTGTTTGCGACTATTCCGGCCCACACATTTAATTTCTGTGGATGTTGAGTATGTGTTTCGATGATCCAATGAGGATTCGTCCGACTCCCAATACCTGCAATTTTGACGGTTCGCTGTGCCGTTTAGACAAAACGTGGCTTCATCGGAAAAAAGTATTTGCTGGTGTAAATTTGGATTTGTTTGACAAAGATTCATCAGAGTTTCACAGAATTGCAGTCGCCGGTCGGGGTCGTCTTCGTTGAGTTCTTGCAAAAGCTGATATTTGTAGGGATGATAGTTTTCTTTCCTCAGATACGTAGAACTGTCGCTTGACTAACTTCATTTTCTGAGACAACTAGTGTAGAGGTACTCTGAGGGTTCTCTTCCATCCTTAACACAATGTCAATCTTTTTATCTTGGGTAATTTTTGGACGTCCTGATTTTGGTAGACCTTTAACATCACACAATTTGGTAGACAATTTAATGACAAATCTTCTGATTAACTGACAGTAAAAACCATGGATACGTCAAAAAACTTAATCTGATCATTTTTTTGCTTCGCAACGTACTTTTTTGCTTGTGTTAATTTTTTTCAGAAATTTTCGTTTATTTATTGTGAAAAGTATGTTTTTTATTTTGTAACATTCAATTGTCATTTACTCAAAAATGTTGTTATGTAAGGTGGCAACATTTTTATACCGTTAAATCACAATGAAAGGGTCTCTCAAATTAAATTAAGAAAATGGGGGTTGCCATTTGAAAATAAGTTGATGACATCATTATGCAAAAACAAATGAGACCGAAAATGGACGTTCCCTCAAAATGTGTGTTCTTATTAAACAAAATCGACTTCGAGGATTTTTTCCAAAAATGTTTTGTTTCACTATTTACTGAATTTATTCCATACTTTAGGCGCGCACTGTATATCCATTATAACGTTTTTCCGACAACGTTAATGTGATGTGCGCAACTTAAAAATAGCAATACTGCCGATTAAACGCAATGTAACAAATTGCACCACTGTAACCCTTAGTTCGTGATATTGCGACTAAAAGGGTCGTTTATCGACTGGAAAATACCGCAATCGTAATGTAAAGGTTACGGGGTCATCGTATTAGGATAATCTGGATCATGAGGTAATCGTCGACCGATTAAACGCTTTAGGGTGATTGAACTCTTATTAATTAAAAGCATCGGTGATAGGAAAGCGTAATAATGATACAACAAGTTATGTAGTGCCCAACTAACATACATTCAGTACTCTTCCATTGTGAACGTCCTTGCTCCGTTTTTAAACTGAACTTGTAATACCAGCTTAGGTCACCTTCATCCTCTGCAAAATCAATAAGCGCATATCTATAAGACGTCCATGTTACATAGGATTTTATCAGGGCCCTGGTTTTTACTTTTTTGTAGTAGCAACTAGCAACACGTTGATTTTGAAGTTTATAGTTTCAAATTGTACCGATTTATGAACATTAGATACAAAATATCCGTTCCAAAACAATCCATTTTTGAAGGTAGTTTAGATTCTTATAATTTTTGTACTTCAGTATTAATTTCTTTTTGCTTTTAATAGGATTACAGCTTGTGAAATTCTGCGTCTAATAAGCCCAAGTTGAAGGTGATATCTCGATTGGGTGAAAAGATATGGCTAAAAAAGTAGAACTGCCATGTTTTAAAAACACCGTGAATAATTCTGAAAGTATAAATCATTTCCAAAGTTCTTTGAATTCATATTAAAGGAAAATATTCTATGTATATCTAAACATGTACACGGCTTTTTTGATTTTTCTCATGATTTCAATGGTTAAACTTTAGAATTTTTTCATGTTTAGGAAAAATTTTTCCAAAATGGTGAGATATAGTCAGATAGTCAGATAAATACTCTGAATATTTCCCTTTAATATGAGGCCAAGAAGAACTTTGAAAAGGATTTAATTTACAACTAATTAAGTTATATACAACTAATAGTACAAAATAACTACATACATACATACATATGTATTTTGCGATAATAACTATGAAAATTAGATTTATATCCATTTCCCTGCATTGTACGAAAATTAATATGTATAGGATGTATATCTTGTTTTACGTATAACCTACATAGCACTTCCACGATAAACCAGCACATTATTTAGTAGTGACTGGAATATTAAGATAACCTTGACACTAACAAAAAAAAAAACAGTGACTATTATATTACAAGACCTCCGTGTAGCTCATATCATTGAAAGAAGGCATATTAATATAGAAACACAGGCAATAGGTAATGTTTCAGAGTGCTCGTTAAGTTAGGTGAGTAAATACCTAGTTAAATTAATGACAACAAACTTTTTAGTTGGATAGCAACTATTATTCTTACCAAAAATGTGGTAGTTTGGTATGAACAATATAAAAATAGATCGTTTCAAAATAGTAAACCAGTAATGCTAAAAAAAGATAAGGCAATTCGAATTTTATATATAACGATTGGTTCAATTTTTTCAATAAATTTGTTTTTATTTGCAAAATGATCAACGATCATCAAGAATTATATTTTTTAAAACAGCTGTATATCGTACCATTTTTAAAGCATCAATAACTAATAAATAGTAATAATATACATATGTATGTATGTAGTATATAAGGGTGGGCGATCAGATAATTTCTTTTGAAAAATTGCTATTGAAACTATATCGTTGAATATTTTTAAATGATTGTTGCCTTATTCAAGAAAGTATGCCTTCCCATTATTTATGAAAAACAATTTCAGTTAAATGGCCGCCGCGGCTGGCTTGGCAGTAGTTCATTCTTTTGCAGTACATTTTCGATTACCAGTGGCTCTATAGCACGAATAACTCAATTGATGTTTTCCTTCAGTGCGTCAATTGTTTGTGGATAGTTGGAGTAACAACGGCCCTTAACATGTCCCCATAAAAAATAGTCCAACGGTGTTAAATCGCAGCTGCGCGATGGTCAATTAATGTCTCCAAAACGGCTGATAGCACGGTTACCGAATTTAGTGTGCAAAAGATCGATTGTTTTACGGCCTGTGTGACATTTTGCTCCATCCTGCTGGAACTAAAGCTCGTCCAAAGTCCAAATCGTCCACTCGCGGCCACCAAAAATCAGTTAACATGTCTCTGTAACGCATTCCATTTACTGTAACGCTAAGATCCAACAAGCGTCAGTTGGCTACCGGTCGTTGTAGCGGTCGCATCACTCGTTCTTTGAGAGTCGTTACAGTGACCCGGTGCAAGAAAAATGCAACGTTCGCTTGAGCAACGGATGGCAATCAAGTTTTGTGAAACTGGAGAAGAGTGCTGCGGAAACCATTCCAATGTTGAAGAAGGCTTTCAGTCTTTCGGACAGGCAAATTTTCCGGTGGCACAAGGCCTTCGCAGAAGGTCGGGAAGATGTCAACCTCCAGTTCTAACGACAATGTGAACGTGTGCCTGACTTGTTGAACACTGACCGTCGTCTAAGTGTCCGTTTAATTTCCGAAACATTAGACATACGAAAACCATTGTTCACGAAATTGTGTAGGAGTCTTTAGGAATGAGGAAGGTGTGCGCGAAACACGTGTGCCAAAAGTTCTAACGGACGATCAAAAGATCTGCCAAGAACTTTTGGACACCTGCGAAGACAACCCCGCTTTCCTTGATGACGTCATCACCGGGACGAAAGTTGTGTCTTTGAATACGATCCGGAGACGAAGAGGCAAAGTGCGGAATGGCACAGTCGAACTCCTTGCCCCAAGAAGGCCAAGATGTCCAGGTCAAAGATCAAGACAATGCTGATTGTCTTTTTTTATTGCCGGGGATTGGTCCATCATGAGTTCGTTCCGGCAGGGGACAACCGTAACCGGAAAGTTTTACGTCGAGGTGCTGAAGCGGCTGAAATGCGAGGGTGAATCGCGTCCGCCCAGACATCTAAAAATTCTGGAAGCTTCACCACGACAATACGCCTTCGCACACCTGCTTCCTCGTGGCCGATTACCTCGTGAAGGCAGACATCACCGTTGTTCCCTAGCCTCCCTACAGCCCCGATGTGGCCCCCCCAGACTTTTTCTGTTTCCGCGCCTCAAAAACCCCAATGAAGGACAGCATTTTGGGTCGGTGAAAAACATTCAGAAGGCTTGCACCGACGCTTTAAAGGCGATTCCGGAAAACGACTACCGTGCGGCTTTTGATGCGTGGAAGACCCGCTGGAACCGATGTGTAGACGCAGGAAGAATGTATTTTGAAAGTTTCTAAAGATTTGTACACATAGAATCAATAAAAAACCATTTTTCAAAGCTCACTGACATTACTTTCCGGACAAACCCTGTATATGTATTTAAGTATTAAGAGTCAATTAAACAAAATCCTCACCCAATAAAAAGGATTACAACGTGGTTAATCAATATTAACTACTTTAATACAGCTGTTGTTTATTGATATTTCGTGTTTATCTTGATATAAATATATAGTCTAAGATAAAAAAAATTACAAACACTACAAATGATAACAATAATTCCAAGTGATGATGCCCCTCTTGACTATTCAATTAAGGGTGCTTGGCCAAAATTAGTTGTTCTACAACGAGCGTTACAAAAATTGAAAATAACAGTTTTTTTAACACAAACATTTTTAAATCCCTTGTTATGTCATCAATGGGATATTCGTACAATATGTAACAAAAAACAAAGTAGTACTAGTAAAAGTTGTATCAGACTACTAAATCTAAAAATCTAAAAAAATGTTAAATATTTTAATCCAGAAAAATTATATAAATGTTACTTTAAATTTAATTACCGATACTATTATATTTTTTCAGTGAGCATGCTATGTACGTACCTGCCATTCACAATTTGGTACGTTACAGCAAACATTGTTTTCTTTTCTTAACATAAATTTTCATTAATGTTATGAAAATGGAGTCTATGGCAGGTTGGATTATATTTTAATTACAATGCATTCAAACGCACGATATTAAGTATGGGGTTGAAAATGCTTTGAACCTAATATTATTTAAATAGTTTCTTTGTACTGCGTTAAACAATACAATTAATTTTGATTAAACAAGACGGTTATATCACCTGTAATGTAAAATAGCCTCGCTATTTCCTTATTTTAACTTGTCTTAGATTTATTGTACGTGCTTTGATTTTATCATTTGTATATTTACTTTGTATACGAATCTTTGTAAACAAATACCAAATGTCGATTACATATTCTTCAAAAATAAAAAAATGACATGGCCGGTGAAGAAATTTTATATCATAAACGTCACATGGTACAAATTTATTTGATTCGTACTATGATATTTCATTACTTTCACATCTTTGTCTTCACTAAAAACAATACCCATTTTAGAGCCATAAATAACAGCTTTATTGCACATTTTTAGCTGTTATAGTGTAACTACGAGATAAGAGCACTGGAAATTTAACTTTTAAAAAAGCTATGTATGTAGTTCTTTAGTAGAATACGTGGGTGTATAACACATGTGCGGTAAACCTTTCTACCTGAACATTTTACTTTTTGCAAATAATAATGATTTCTTTCAATCATTTTCCATTCCTATAAAAAAATTAGATAACATAAAACTTCATTAAAAAGCAATTAACATTTGTTAAACATAGAGTGTAATCTATTACAGGCAATAATATTTTGCTATTTCCTTTACTATTATTAAATTAAAGATTCATTAATTTTCTGTTAATTTCTCATTCACTTTTCTAATATACAAATAATTAACAATGAAGTAAATAAAAATGTTAAATAACAAATAAATAAATTACCATCAAATGTACGTAGGAACATTTTCTCTAAATTGATAACACTGCCCTGCAAGATTTTGCCCTTGGACAATAAATAGTTGTTTCTTAAAAAATTCCAAAATCATTTTCCAATAAAAAAATCTTGAATTTTTACGCAAAAATTTTGCAGTTCAGGCGCCATTCTGAACGCATAGGGCAAAAAATCGATCTTTAAACCACGTATACTTAAAGTTAAAACATTTATTCCACCGGTTAGTGAGGTTCCAGGTCCATTGCAGACCGGAAACCCCTTTTTAATGATTTAAAAAAATGTGTAAAAAAATCGTTTTTTTTTAAACTGCTTTTTTCCATAATTAATAATTTTTTGGAGGAATTTCATGGACACCATCGGAAAGGGCACGTCTTAAGCTTTCAAAATATGTCCCTGTCAACTTTTTCTGTCGCAAATAGTATTAGTTATGAGGCGATGAAGAGCGATGTACCGGGTGTGGCGTTTTCGGCCGAAACGGGTTAACAAGCAATAAACTAATCTCGAAGTATGAATAGGTACTTAAGATCTGAATTTGTGTTATCGAAATTTTTATTATACAGGCAGAGAAAAATCAGCAATAAATTAGAGCCTCCCAAATAAAATTATTACGAACCGTCTCTGGAATACACAAATGTTACGTGCGTATGATCATACGATGGTAATTCCATTTGTTTAGATACAATATTTTATATTAACCTCTGACGCATTATTTTCGACTTTATTGACTATAAATTACATTAATGCAGCATAATATTGTTTAAAAATAACCCGGTCAAATATGATGCTGCAAAGAGTGGAGAAAAACAAATTGATGCTTGATGATAAACAATTCCACGACTTTTCATAGAGACTCTGACAATTTCGAAATTTGTTTCGTTACCATATGAACCTAAATTCACCCGCGGACTAGATAAAATTTTAATAACATTAATATCAATTTGGTTTATAATTACTAAAAATAAACTACATACACTCTTGGGCAACCCCAAAGACAAAATCGACAATAACGAAAAGTCAGGAATATGCGAAATCTTAAGTTGTAAAGACTGTGATCAAAAGTATATTGGGCAAACAAAAAAGATCTATTTTGACTAGATTTAAAGAACACATGGCTCATTTAAAATATGGCAAGACGGAAAAATCTTGTGTTAAATAATTTAAAATTAATTAGAAATGTAACAAACAGTAGACAGCTTTTGAAAGAAAAAAATGTAACAGTAGTATGAATGAGGACAATGGTCCAATACCCACCAGTCCACTGATTGCCTTGATAAACAAAGTATAGATAGTGCAAGTGTGTAGGTTAGAATTTGGTTTTAATTCCTCTTCAGGAGAAGTCCTGAAGATGCCAACTTAGTTGGCGAAACGCGCGTCGAGAAAAGTCTAGTACTTCGGTGTTTCGTGGAAAACGTCCGGTTTTTTGTTTCTACGTCGAAGGTTTCAGTACCCACTCCAGTATAATAAAGTTCGATTTAAAGGCCATACAGTCGGAAGTATGTGTAAATATTATTTCGTTTTTATGTTGTATTAAAATTATTCTGCTCTGTATTAAAACCGATCATGGACACTGGATACAGAATTTAATGCTGCAAAATATCGATTACTGGAAATGTATTTGTTTTATCGATTTTGGTTCAAACTACCTATTTATATTACGTCTCCGTGTTTACTGTTCCTGAAAATGAATTACTGTATACTAGGAATTTTCCATTTTCATCAATAATTTCTGTGTTTCTATTTTCATCGAAAAATATTTTTTATTGTTTCAAAATTCACCACCTAACAAATTATTGTTGTTTGTGGTGCAGAAAAAGAAATGTACCTAGATGAAAATATAACATTTGTTACTCTTGGATTCAATATACGCATAGATATGCAGTGGCGTAGATACGGGAGATACAACAACCAAAAAAATTCCCACTTGTTGATTAAATTCTGGTAATTTATTTTTTTTTTGCTTGAAAGGATTACAATTTCAAATTCTGCGTATAATAGCCGAAATGGAAGGTGTAATATCAGCGAAAAAAATAAAATCACTATATTTTGAATTACATTTCCAAGACACATGAATAACTCCGAAAATATTAAATACTTTTCAATGCGCTTAGACTCATGTTAAAGGGAAATTTTCAGCGCATCACCTGACTAATTGAGTCGTTTTGGAAAAAAATCTTAGACGTGATAAATTTCTAAAGTTGAACCAAAAACCTAAAATTCAAAACTTTACCATTCTTACCATAGATTGGACATTGTTCATGAAATTTTTATACAGAGGAATTTTAATCAGTTATTTTTTTTTTAAAATTGTGTAGCACAACAAGGCTTTTTTTTTTAATTTTTATGACATTTGACTGACTATGTATCTATACTTTTTTTTTTTTTTTGGAATATGTCTGTAACAGTTTACACGAAAATATGTATAGAGGCGTTATTGATATTGATATTGATACGGAACTTGTTTAAAGCGTAACAGTATCATTTTGGGAGAAGTCCGATTCTCCTTTCACTCGAGTTGAGTGAAATTTTGGTTAAATGAAGTGTGGCCCCGCGTAAAATACAGTAAGTCTGCAAGCATTTTAGAAGTTACCTAATTACAATTACCAGTTGCAAGAAATGCCATTTCGAAAGATGTTAACGTAACAGCATCTAGTCTGACCAGAGTACCTACCAAGTTTTGCAAACCAGGAAAATTTACGTTTAATGCTTTATATTCATTATTTCGAGATCTAGCTTTAGACTGCTTTCAAATTGGTGCAAGTTCAAGGAGACTTTAGGAGTTTTGAATAAGTCAAGCATTATACTCTGAATAAGTCAGGTATTTACCAAGTTGATCATTTTACAATACTTTGGAAGTGTTCCTACTACTATCCATAAACAAAAGGTTCTATCTACAGTTTTATATTTTCAGGAATACAAAACCTTTTTTATAGGAACCATCGAAAAACATTTTTTCGCAATTTTTGTTTGGATTTGCAAGGCACCCGGACTTTTTTTCGATAATTTCATCATAAAGTTCTTTTAAATAATTCAAAAAAAAAACATTATTTTTTACTTTGGTAATTAACTATTCGGGAAATAATGAACGTATAGAAAATTCGAGTAGGGTTTTGGTAGGGTGGAAAACTGCAGTGGCAGTGAAAAAAAAATTCAAAGCGAAATTGTTGATTGAAAAAGAGGTAATTGCATAATTTCAATATTGCAATATTCCTGAAGAAGCGTACTGGGGAGATGAAAGTGACACTATTCATATAATTTGTCTTACAGCGCTCTCCTGCCGAGATATAGTCCAAGTGAGGTATCTTGAATTTGACTTTTCTGCAAGAACTTGTACACCTCTGTAAATTTTTTAATAAAACCTGACATTTTCTGTGTAGCATAAGAATTCATGAAACAATGATATTAAGGAGAATTTCAAAGCATCAGAGATGCCAAAACTGAACTGCTCAAACACGAAAAAGTTGAAATTTTTAACAGGTATCAAATATTGGTCTTGGAAATATTTTTGGATTTCTTGAACATTTTACTAAAGAAAAGTAGGTACTCTTCATCAGTTTCGAAAAAAAGAAGTGGTTTGTAAGATGACTGATGAAGAGCGCCTTTTTTTGAGTACAATGTCCAAGGATTCCGAAAATGATATTTTTGACTCAATCAAAAAGGCTACAGAATATTGCCGCAGACTTAAAGAATACTTTAATTTGCGTTTTTTTTTTTATCATAGTGCACATTACTCGTACATACATCATACATAAATATGTATCTATTAGTATTCAATATTCATTATCAATATTAAGCATCCGATTTTATAACTTAATAAAATAAATTAATAAAAATATGCAGCATATTTCTTAAACCGGTTAGCTAGGATATGTACATACATATATCGTTTTAAGATAAATGGTATGCCAAATTATCATTCGTTATTAAAATGAAAGGTGCTTGTCTAAAAAGTGGATATTTTTAGTTTGAGATATTTTTAAGATTCAGTAAGAACGAAGAAAACCACTGCATTACATAAAGAGTTTGAACAATTATTTGTTTTAACAATGTTTGGGTTAAATAGTTTAACAAACTTTAGATACAATTTTCAAATACTTGTTTTCTTGAAACAGAACGTTCTACCCTCTCGTCATCCTTTTACTGCCCTTGTCCCTTCCTAATCTCCTCGTGTCCTCTTTCCGTACTCCTTTTCCGTTTTACAGTCCTTTGTCTTTGTTATCTCCTTTAACCTCATTACCCTTGTTTTTCCACAAGATGCTCGTCCTTATTGGTCTTCTTGATTCCCATCTGTCCTCCTTTCTCTCATTATAACCACTTGTCCTGTTGCACCAAACCACCTTGTCATTCAATACTTCATCCTCCTTGTACTTTCACTCCATTTATCCTAATTGTCATCTTAAGCCGATTATCCTTCTTATTCTCGTTGATAAGCTTTTCCCCACTGATCTCCATTTATTTTACCTCCTTTCCCTCCTTAACTACTTTTTCTTCTTTTCCCTTTGACCAAATCACCCAAGTCCCCTCCCTCTGTTCATTCATCTTCCCTGAATTTCTTTGGCATAAACCAGACAGCCTTTGTGGCGTGTGAAATCACCACCATTTCTTTTTAAATGAAATATTTGTTTCTTTTTTTACTTCAAAAACCTTATGTCACGTTAAAATGCAAACTCCCTATCCAATAAATAAAACCATCAGCCAAATGGAAATAAATTCATATGTTATGGGATTGGCCATACATATGCCCTACATTACTAAAATTTATGTTAATCATTTTAATTGATTTACTTTAAATACCTAACCCCTTCAATCCCCTCAAATCCCACGCTATTAAGTTAAAATATCCACAATTATATATTTTGTTATTTTGTTTATGTCCGCATGTCCATCTCAAATTTCAAGTGCGTACCTATCTTTCTGTGTTTGAAAAATACCAATAGTCAAAGAAAAGCAAGTCACCGCTAATCAAACCCCAACCCCCTCAACCGATTAAGCTCAAAATCTAACCAAGTCGAGACCTCGTCATAGTGGATAAGTGTTCAAAATTCGGACTTGATATCTTAACGCCTTCTCGAGTTATCATGTACAAAAAAAAAGCGAGTAGATAGACAGAGGGGCAGTTTCTTTCGGATTAAACTTAAAATCTCGACGTTTCGGAACATTTTAGGCCTATCTAGCCAATAAAAGACTTATTTTTTTCCATGAATTCCACTACCTACGTAGATGTGGAAGTAACAACCCTATATAAGTTCTTAATACCTAATAGTAGTGATATGTAATCAGGGCATGCACATTATTCACCTACCTCCACTCAACTCAGCATTTTGTATTTATTTTTTTTTGGTTTATTTTTAACAGAACATATTAAGAGTAATAGGTTAAATAATTTTGGCTTTTGTAACCCATGTAATACTCAAAACATTTATTTTTTCATTCAGTTCTTCCAAGTATGTTGGGGAATATACTGTATGTATTTGTATTACAGGTAGGCGAGTGTATAGAAAAAATATTTGTTTAAATATATTTCTGCTAGTGAAAAAAGATCTATTTAAATTATAGCAGGTATTAAGGAGGTAGTGATTTTTTGAAGTGAGAAAATTTAAAATTTACTGTAAAAAAAAAAATACCATAAAAACAAAGCTATAATTTTTATTAACTACTACAATTTTATTTTACTACTAGGTATTAAACATGTTACAACTGAAAGGGACTTACTTTATCGATGTTCACTTGCCGACACCAAAAATTCGAAACGGGCGACAAAGTTGATCCAAAACGGAGAATGAAGTCGATCGCGAACCAAGTAAATCGAGAAACTGAAACGTGAAAAATCAGCTAACCGACACAGAAATGCGAGCTAGACCGCAAATTACAAAACGAAAGTGTCGAAGAAGAAACTGAACTTGAAATTTTCGCAAATTAGTTTATATATACCGGACACTGCGTACTGCAGGGCGCATGGGAGTTGAACTTTCTGATAAGCGACGTCGGTAAAGTATATATTTTACCGGCGTGGACAAGACACGAAGCACGATACGCCGGGCCCACGTGGTGAGTGCCGGAGGTCTAGTTGGCCTAGACCGTCACGTCACCGCGATTCCGATCCATGAATTTCAGAATCTCCATGGCACCATAGATCGCTTGAATCACGCCATGTATTTTACTTTCCCGGGCCCCGCTTCCATTTGGCGAGGCGGTGGCGTGATCTGACAACTGTCTTTCTCGCCGCCGCGGTCTCTGTCGCACCCGCGAACGGAAGCAAGGCGAGGTAACGCCACAGCGTAGAACGCCACGCACTGGACACTGGATGAATAACCGTTTAGTCCAGTGAGGGGGGAGGTAAAATCAACAAAGTATTCTTGAAACATATCCCTATCCCTACGTACATATTTTTTTTGCGTAGACACAATGCGCGGGGTCCGTAAAGCTGAAACCGTCCGCTAATTTTTAAATTAACAATTTGTGAAAAATAACGTCTTTTCTCACATTTTCGCTTACATACATATGTATATCTCCGTTCCTTTGCTTATTTTATGTAGCATATGCATTTAAAAAGTTGTAGCCTATTGAATTTCCAAAATTTTAAGCCGGACCCGAAGTGCCAAGTGCTATTGTTAACTTGCAAATGACTGCTGAAGTTGAAAAATTGCTTTCCACTATTCTTTTACTTCGAAAGTAGGGCGACTATGATCATGAAATTTGGAGGGACTGCTGTTTGTGTATGAAGTTACAAAAAAGTTCTGCTCGATCCGTTAACTTTTGGGTAATTAACGATCGGATTTTTTTGCAAGCCTAATTAACGATGACGCCATTTCTTTGTTATTGTACGATATTGACCGGGTTGGGCTATAAAAATCATAAATCTCTTCAAGTTTGCGAGACTTTTTGAGATTTTGTAAAATATTAATTTGGGCCAGTTTTATTAACGTTTCTTCTTCGAAATTCTCGAAAGACTATAAGATCTTGAAAGTACGCTTCAAGACATACAGATGTATATTAAAAAAATGGGCGTCGATATTATAGTCCGAGAGACAAGTCCGAGTATTTCAAGTCCGAGAATTTCGAAGCGGCAACGCTAAAACAATATACGTACCAAGTGTACGTCGCGTCAAAAAAGGTTGTCGCGTAGAAAACCTTATAAAACTGTCCCAAAATGAATATTTTTTCAAAAATCTGAGTCTCGCAAACTTGAAGAGATTTATGATTTTTCTCACCCGGTCATTATCGACATAAAAACAAATAAATGGAGTTCATTATTAATTAAGGATTGCAAAAAATTCGCTCGTTAATTACTCGAAAAGTTTGAACGGATCGAGCTGGAATTTTTTGTAACTTCATCCTACAAAAAGCAGTCCCTCCAAAAAATTTCATGATCATAGTCGCCCTACTTCCGAAATAGAAAAATAGTGAAAAGAAAAGCACTTTTTCTACTTTCAGCAGTCATTTGCAAGTTAACAAAGCACTTAGAGACTTCGGGTTGGGCTTAAAATTTTGGAAATTCAATAGGCTACAACTTCTTAAAATGCATATGCTATATAAAAATATGCCAAGGAACGGAGATATAAGCGAAAATGTAAAAAAGTACGGTTTTTTTTTTTTCACAAATTGTCACTTAAAAAAATTAGCGTACGGTTCAGCCCCACGGACCCCGCGCATTCTGTTCTACTCAAAAATACATACCTAGGAAACCGTCAAAACTAGTATATGTTTCAAGAACAGTTTTTGATGATTTTAGCTCCCTGTCTACTGGACTATTAAACCGTTTGACCCAAAGAAAGAATATGAATCGAAATTACGTAATGAAAGGTTAGTTATACGAGTGTCAAAAAAATAATGTATTTATTTATTTACCTGATCGTCATTGGATATTTCGTATAAAAATCTGGAAAGGGAAATTAGGCAGATACATATCCGCTCCCTATTGTAGCACTAACAATAATACTGGAATGCCAATACGAATTTGATTGATAGACCAGTCCAAGCGGTGTCTGTTTTGGGTTTTTGGGTTAATTTTTTCCGCATGATCCCTGTTTTTATCGGAATGCCTCTGGAATATGATAAAAAAGTGGTAATTTCGGTATGCGCCAGTTGAAAAGTTGTGGAACATTTGTTATTAAACATAAGGTAAAGAAATCTCTAAAATGCCCATGTTTTTCCCTTTTCATCTAGATTACTATTTGATTTAGAGAAAAGTTAGAGAGAAAAAAAGTTTCTCAAAAAAAATCTAGTAAGTTAGTATAAATAAAAGCCTTAATCACTATTTCTGGGTACAGTTAAATTTGGCAAAGGACACACCCACAATTAAACAATGGATAACTCATCAGGACCAAGAAATATACGCTCATATGGTTAAACGGCTGGCTAGAATAATTAAACGTTCCATTAGCGAATTGATTGTGTGAGGGATAAACATTCATTTCCCGTACACTTCTTTTAACATTGCATAAGTTTCTGTAAAAGTTTTTCCCAGTCTAACAAGAAACTTGAGATTAACCCGTTGCCCCATCTGAACACGTAACATTTTTCGACGCGTCAGTGGTGCGTAGACTAATTCAAACGACTGATACAGTCAAATTGAGCGACCCACTGACTTGTCCAGCGAGCTCCAGGTTGGAGAACGTATCACCAAACACAGTTCTGTTCAAACACGCTCGCAGCGCGCTGGTAGCAGCATCAGTTCGGTTATTTAATAGCCACACCTCGTATATTACTTGTTTTACTCTTGTTAGGTACATATTACGATTGTTTACAGGTAAAAGCCATTGAGTAGGTAATTTTCGTGATTTTATAAAAACAAGAGATGCAAAAGAGTCTGAATAAAAAAAAATCAGAGAAGAAATCATAGTTTCATATTGCTCAATAACCTGAAAATGAAAAAAAATATCCCTGTTATCTTCTTAAAAATCCGATTCAAACTCAACGAAATAGCATTTTACATGACTAATTCGAAGCTGAAAATTATCATTTTCTCAATGTCATGTACAATACACAAAAGGCCAAAAAAAGACCAGCAGGCCATAATTATAGGATGACCCTGAATATATTTACCTTTTTTTTTTGTAGTTGGCATAATTTTTTTTTTTAATTATCATTAACCACTTTTTTGGTTTGTCTTGTTTTTAATTTTTATGGCGCAGTACTATATTAAAGCATTTACTCATACTGGTTTACCCATTTAGGTGTAGATATATTGTAATTTTTTTGGAGACAATGGTGCATTTACTACTGTTTAAATTTACTGTTGACTTACATACATACATACATACATACATGATACATATTTATTGCACAATATACTTTAATCCTAAGTAATACTAAAAAAATCGTAGGTCACCATATATGAGAGAGAGATGACTATAGAAGAGGTTGTATGAAATAGGAACACGTTCTATAAAATGTTTTGTCGGTGTTACAGAAAATTCCGTATAAATCCACTTGGAATGTTGCATCAGAGATAGGAATTACTCAGAGCCCGGTTCTAAAGTTTCTAAAAGTGGACTGATGAAGCTCATAACAAAGTTCGTTTGTCTAATGTCGGACGAGTATCCTGATCCTAAGCGCTTCCGTTCAATGTCTGTACAGGGTAACCCAACGAAAGTTTCCACCCGTATTATTTTCGGAACATTTATCACTAAAACGCTGAAACAGGCCGAGTTTGGATGGTTAGGGGGACACATATTTTTTAGAATTTCACCCTCACCTCTACTGCTAAGCGGGTAGAAACTCCTGAAAAAAATCTTAAAGCCTTCTTTGCTTAAATTAATAAATCGTATTTCTTGCCCGTGCATACGTACGCCAATGACCGTGGCTGGTAACACGATGGGACTCTATGGGAGGCTAAATGCAGTTTATAGAATGTTCTGATACGAATTTCAGGTGTTTCAGATATTTCACCCCCGATATTAATAGCTAGTAAACGGGTGGAAACTTTTCGTCGGACCACCCTGTATTTGTAAACGTACAGTCTAAATGTCGATACCTTGGGCTGAACAAGTCTACTCTAGATACAGGTTGCGTGTTTAATGCATATTTGGTCTAGAATAGTTGTTTCATAACAAATAGTAACGTGATAAATATGTGATGTTGACATTTTTTAAAACATCATTTGACATATTTTTAAAATATTCATAAAACTACAGTCCGTCGATTAACTTCCTTTATTTTAAATTAATCATATTTAAAAAAAAATGGAAAGAGTAGCATATAAACTATACTTACCTAAATCCAGACGTTTCGGAGATATTCGATAATGTTTAAAAAATTTGAGGTCTGGTTTGGAATAACCATTTTTCGCATGACTTAAGTACATATATAAGGTTGTGTCTCTACATCAAAATTTCAATATTCTATACCAATTTATTGTTATATTTTTTTGCCAACTTTAATCGAGAACAGCGTTTTTACAAAATATAAATCTTAATCTTACAAAGAATTATTGCAAATTATTGTGTTCATTATTATAACATGATAAGTTTGTGATTAATACACAAATTAAAATGAACTGCAGTTTTGATAATGATAACATTTTGATCTGAACACTAAATTTTAATTACTTTATGATTTATGTTTTTATTGTGAAATAGAGAAAAGGATCTTGTTTTTTTCGACTTGACAAAATCAGAAATCTTTGTCCTGTGTAAATGCTCTACTAACGCCTGAAAATATGTAAAATGTAATCACATGTGTTTTTCTATATTTTGGGGCTGCTGAACATGATCCTTGGGTTTATTGTGTTCTATTTTGCACCCAACCAGACTAGAGCTCTAAGGAAATGATCATTTTTTCTGTTTTTTTAAAAATCTTTGTCAGTTGATGTATTTTGACCCGCTGAACATTAGGGTTCAAAATTTGGTCCAAGTGCTCCAAATGTTGAGGAAATTGCCTCAAAAGTGACTCAGTTTATGACATCAGGAAAAATTGTTTTGATTTCCTTTCGGGTCTCAAAGTTTAGAATATGTAATTATTCAGAAATTCAAGGATTGAGGCAAAGATTGGAGATACTTTCTGACTCAGTACAACCAAATACGTCGGAAATAATGTCTAAATACAATTTTGGAGAACTGTAGATTGAGGATTTATTAGGTGATTCAACGACAAAATTTAGATTTAGTTTTTTATATATATTATACTTTTTGAAATATTTCTAATTTACTCACTCGCCAGTATGTGACTTTTTATACTGGGTCTTCGCAAAAAGATGATATTTTGATTCAAATACAGTACAAATAAATTTTTTGAAAAGGAATGTTATGGGTAGTTATTTTCTATTTTATAGTTAGTTTTATGAAAGTTTTGTAAATTCAAGTATCATACTCGAAAAGCGAAAATATCTATCACTTGTTCTTACTTAGAATTACTAAATAAATCCTGAATCAAGACTTTTCAATTAAAAGCAATATTCATGAAATATATGTTCTAATATGTCAACAAATAGGTGTAGGTATACTATAATTTATTTCCCATTGCCTCTGTCAAGTCAAGCCTCTGCCTCACACAAGTCGACACATATAAAACGTAAATAAATCTATAAAAATGGGTATATAAAACGTAAATAAATCTAATATCACTTCTTTCTGACATTGTTTTGACTAGGTTTTCATTATTTTGGAGATTAATTGTGTAATGTAACTAAATTACCTCGAAAACAACGGAACCTTCACAGAAAAGAAACCGTAAATACTACAGATATAGTTTGATATCAGTGTCTAGTGAACTTTAATCCAGGAATTAGGACTCAGTCTGAACATGTAAATAATGGATATCTGAAATTCACGAAATAAAGGAATGGAATTTGCTCTTTTTGTAAAAATAATATTTACTAGTAAATCATATTGTATACAACTTAATATTAATGATATGATTAATGAATATGTACATATAAACATACTTTTGTCGAAGAAAGTAGATTTAGTACCAAAGTGGAAAAAAAATTAGGTTTCCGCTTATAATAGCAGTTGTTCTTTCAAGTTCAACAGCCATTTAAATATTTTGCATGGTCCCAAAATTACGTCCCTTGAGGTGATTTTCAATCACGGGAAGAGAAAAATGTCACAAGGACTCAAGTCGGGCGAGTAAGGAGGCTGAGGAGTCACATGAATGTTTTTACTGGCTAAATACTCGTTTACTGAAATGGCTGTGTGAAGGCGCATTGTCGTGATGCAACGTCCAGTTGTTCTTGATGTTTGGTCTCACAGGCATGATTCTCTATCGAAGTTTTTCAAGAATCTCTCTGTAAAAGTGTTGATTTACTGTTTGGCCTGGAAGCACAAACGCTTTGTGGACAATGGCAAACTCATTCTTGTTTTTTTTGTATCTTGGAGAGCTTGAAATGTGCCATTCATACTTTGACGCTTAGTTTCCGGGTCGTACTCAAACACCCAAGTCTCATCACCGGTAATGACGCTTTCCATAAAATGGGGGATCATTTTCAATCGATTTCAAAAAAGTCAAAACACCTTTCTCTTCTGATGTCTTTTGTTCTTGAAAGGATTTTGGAAGCATTTTTCCCCAGATTTTCTCATCCCCAATCCGTTAGTCAAAATCTGATGAGCAGTGATGATTCAAATTTAACTCTTCCACGATCATTCTTGTTGTCAACCGACGATCTAAACGCACAAAGTCCCGTATTCTATCGACATTTTCATTGGTTCTTGGAGATGAAGGCATGCCTCTGCGCGAGTTCATCATCTATCGACTATCTTCCTTCTGAAAATCGTATTAAACTGTTTTAGTATCGTGTAGATTTTTCCGTCGATCTAGAATTAATGACAACAATCTCAACATTTCATATTTAAATGATATTGAAATAAAGTGCACTCCAAAGGTATTAGTTTTTTACTGGTTTACAATTTAGAAATTTTTTCTTAAAATTGTAGATACTTTTTAATATTTCTGTAAAATCAAAAATTTTAGAGACCCAATTGGTTATTAAAGTGACTGTTAAATGAATGAGTAGGAAACCAAATATGACAAGCAAATAAAACAAGCCATTTAAAATAACAAAGTTAGTATTCACTTCCGGTATATTCCGGTCATAACAACTTCCTTCCAATCAATAGTGCACATAACTTTGATGCATTATCAAAATTACATTAAATTTGTAATTAGTTTAAAAAAACACAGAAAACATTTTATGTTAAATAGCTCAAACTAAGGAAAATCTAGCCTACACTACGTTCTGACCTGTTAAAGCGACGACTTCTATATTTTATTAGACAAGTACATATGCAAATTAATGATAAAGCTTCGTGTTACAAAAAAATATATAAATAAAATCGTTTCGTATATCATCTAAATAGCTCTAAACAAAACAAAAACATCTAGATAATATTGAATAATATCAATTGTGTTAGTAATTTATTACCTACATACGAGTGTACATGCAACCTTACGAGTAACTACGTAATTTAGATATAAAGTTTTATCTTTAAATTTAGGTACTTTAAACTAGTCAACATTTTGTTAATAATATAATACGAGGTGGGTTTGATAAATCCGTGACTTTTTGAATTTCCACGCAGTAACTTTAATGGCAACACTGCTCCCGTCAACTGCCATCTATCGGTAGACCTACGCCAAAATTTTGAGTAAGCTACGTCATTTGGTTTTGTTTAACAGCCGTTAAGCAGCTAACCCCGTTAATTTCACCAAAATGAAAAAAATAATTTCTTGTGCTATTAAACAGTCCTTTCTAGCAGAAAAGCCAATACCGAAACCAAGGAGAGGCTTGATAAATACTATGGGGACTCTGACCGTGTTCAATGGTTAAAGAGTGGTTTACTGAGTGTTACGTTGTGGCCGCACCAGCACAAGTGACGCTGAACGTTCGGTCGCCAGAATGAAGTCGTTACGCCAGAAATCGTCGATAAAATCCATGGAATGATATTAAAACATCGAAGAGTGCAAGTACGTATGTTGGCTGAGGCTGTAGGCATCTCAGCTGAGCGGGTTGTGAATGCTAGCGGGGGACGTGCGCGCCGCCGGATGCCATGTGACCGTGGTCTTCTTAAAAAAAAAAAAAAACTGGACGGTGTCCACGAAACACCGAATTACTACACTTTTCTCGACGCGCGTTTCGCCAACCAAGTTGGCATCTTCAGGAGAAGATTAAAACTAAATTCTAGCCTACACACTTGCACCTGTTATACCAAATTTGTTGCCACGGTTCACTGAACCGTAACTGTCTTGTTTATCAGAGCAAACAGTGGACTGCTGGGTATCGGACAGTTGCCCTTATTCATACTATTCGTTACACCTAATGATTTCTAACTTTCAAAAGCATCCAACTGTCTACTGTTTGTTACATTTCTAATTAATTTTTAAATTATTTATATCTATCCTATGGTTGTTGTCGAAGCATGTTGGGCAACACAAGATTTTTCAGCTCTGCCATATTTCAAATGAGCCATGTGTTCTTTAAATCTAGTCAATATAGATCTTTTTGTTTGCCCAATATACTTTTGATCATAATCACTACAACTTATTTCGTATATTCCTGACTTTTTCGTTATTGTTGATTTTGTCTTTGGGGTTACCCAAAAGCGTCTATAGTTTATTTTTAGAATTATAAGAACCAAATTGATAACAATATTTTTAAAAATCTTATCTAATCCGCAGGTGAATTTAGGTTCATATGGTAACGAAGCAAATTTCGAATTGTCAGTATCTCTACGAAAAGTCGTGGAATTGTACAGGGTTCTCTTAAATTTATGCTTCCTTATTAACTTATCTATTAAATGGACTGAGTAACCGTTACTCTTAGTTATATTCTTAATTAATTGTTTCTCATGTTCAAACCTCTCTTTACTGAGGGGGAAATTTAACAAACGGTGAATTAGAAAATTAAAACTTGCCATTTTATGTTGAAAGGGTGGTGTGAATCGTTGGGAATATATCAAGAAGTCGCAGTTTCTTTCCTATATACATCTAAACTCTAACTTATTTTCACTATTTCTAATAACTAATACATCTAAAAATGGCAGCTGTTTCATTTGTTCCACTTCATATGTAAATTTTATGGTAGGAAACGGTTATTTAATTTGGCAATAAAATTATCTAAACTAATTGCTTTTGTATCAAATACCGCGAAGATGTCGTCCACATACCTGAACCAAACTCAAATTCCCAACGATTAACACCACCCTTTTCAACATAAAATGGCCAGTTTTAATTTTCTAATTCACTGTTCTCTGACCTATTTCCTGATCCAAATCTGAAGTAAAGCTGGGTGGTAGCAGAGTCGGATCGAATGAAGAGGTCATCGCTGAAACAAACGCTTATTTTGAGGGTCTTGAGAAATCATATCCTATAGAAAGAATAAAAAAAATAGAAACACGTTGGACTAAGTGTCGAGCTAAAAGAAGATCCTGTAAAAATTCTGGAAAATCTTTTTTCCTACAAAAGCCACGGACTTATCAAACCACCTCGTATATATATGTCAATCTACCCCATCGATGACTATCATTTCTATTAGTTTAAATTTATAAGGAAAAATATTTCCTGTAAAATATTGTTGTGTTATATCTATTTATATGTACGTTTTGTTAACAGATACTTATGGAGTAGAGTACTTATGGGAGAGAAAACATTGAATTCTATCAATTCAACAACGTGATATTTTGCATGCATGTACTAGTGATCGCGATAGGTACGAAGTGCAAGTGCTTGAAATAGAGAATACTAATGATAGTAATGATATAATATACTACACATATTTGTTTATTGTTGTACCAATTACTATATTATAGAACGTAATAAATACCGAATCAGGAATATAAATTACAATTAGTTAGTGAATTTGGGCCGAGTTTTACAATGTTTAGTTAACTTCAAATTAATAAATAATCGACAATTAATGAAAAAGAGTGTTTAACAATGGCTAGTTAATTTCACTGTTGTATCCTGGAGTGGGTACTGGAACCTTCGGCGTAGAAACAAAAAACTGGACGTTTTCCACGAAACACGACTACTACACTTTTTTCTCGACGCGCGTTTCGCCAACCAAGTTGGCATCTTCAATTCTTCTTAGTTTTAATCTTCTCCTGAAGATGCCAACTTGGTTGGCGAAACGCGCGTCGAGAAAAAAGTGTAGTCGGTGTTTCGTGGAAAACGTCCAGTTTTTTTCACTGTTGTAATTAATTACACTACCCTGCAAAATGTTTAAATATTTGCCTATGGACAATGAATGCAACTCTTCCTCTTTCAAACGCCTTAGGGTTTAATTAAGTACTTTTTTTTCGAGATATCGCATTTTGAAATTTTCATGTTTATGATTTTTCCTATACCTGAAAACCCATTAGTGACACGTGTGTATAAAAAGATTGTTTTTATTAAGAAACGTAAAAAACATTTAATAATAATAACAAGTTTCTGCACTTTTCAGTTAGAATATCTCAAATTTTTTCCCTTATTTTCCGAATTTTCAAGATCACCATATTGAATTTTTTTATTAAAAAAATGAAAATATAACATAAAATTAACTTCAGCTACTTCGAAAACAGAGAATTAATGGTCAATCGAATACTCATTTATTT
>JAPWTK010001478.1:0-36606 GCA_029963805.1 Aromia moschata
ATTATACATATGTACAAATGTATTTTCATCTAATTCTAATTTCAATATTGTGTCATTTTAATACAGCTAGAACATTAATTGTTTATATTTACTAGAAATTGCTACTGTCGGAACACGACCTGTAGAACTTAACCATTAGTAGGTATAGCTTAAATTCAACTGGACTTGACCAACTTTAAAAAATAATCAAGAAACTTTCATTGTCCTCCCTTCTTTTGATCTAATTTTCATTACAGCCGATAGCACTGATCTATTATATGGTGTTTTTTGCAGTGGCGGTCGGTGGAATTTGACATGCTCACATTTCCGTAAGGAGGCATGGGACCTACACCATAACTTAGGGGTGGTTACTAGACCTAAGTAGAAGGCTATATTGTCAAATATCTTCAGGGAAAACTTGCCAACATTTGTTTTCGAAAATGACTCCTCCAGGCAAATATTATTATTGAAAAAAAATATTTAGCAACATTTCGCAAGTCGTTTCCAAGATCTGCCCAGAGACAGCCACGTTTGGAAAAAATCGCGTTTTTCCCTGAATTTTGCCATTATAGCCTTCTACTTAGGTCTAGCACACCCCTAAATTATGTGTGGGTCCCATGCCTCCTTACGAAAAATACGACCATGTCAAGTTCCATCGGCCGCCACTGGCTTTTTGGTTAACCAACTTGGAATATATTAGCAACTGGAATGTAGTATAATGTGTTGTTTGGCTAGATGCTTTGGTGTGTATTTCAAAATTAGGCATTCCAACGTTAGTTGAAATATAAAACTTAAATATTTTTCGGAAATTTAAAGAAGAGTTAAGCTAAAGTTAAATTGAACCTCAACCTATATCGCATGCAATAAAAATTGTTGCAACTTTTGATGCAGCACCATTTTATGATCAGAAAACTGCGGATAATATTTTTAAAGTAAAAATACTGGGTGTTCTATTTAAAAAAATATGTATAGTTTTTCGGGCCTTTGTTACAATCCTGATATAAATATGCTTAATTATTCTAAAAATGCACAAAATCCATGCAAAACCCTTTAATGAATTTTTCGATTTTATGAAAATTAAGAGGAATAAAGAGGGTGTCAATTTTTAATCACTAATCCTGTATATAGAAATCCATATCGTTAGCATTACATACAGGTTATTTAATCTTCGTTGCAACATTGGCGCGAGCAGTTTTCTGGGATACCACGCTGTCATGTCGGTAGCATTCGAGCACCACTAAATATAATGTGGGAGGCACTTTAGTCTAGCGACATGGTGACATAGGTGTGTAACAGTGATAGGAATACGGAGGAGTGCACATGTAGATGGTTTTATTTGAAATTCCCTTGTGAGATACAGTGTATATATTTTAGCTAATCGTAAAAATGTTTTCGTCACACAATTAATCAGAATTGTACCCTAAATTACACTCGAGCTACAGTAATGCCGGTATCAGACTATGATCTTAATCCTATAGAGCCGAAATAATTTTATTAACTCAAGATGTGAATAGGAAAATTCTTCAATAATAAATGACGTATTGTAAAGATAACAAAGATAAGGAATCTTATCGATGTCGAAGCCCCGCCAGTTGTCGGTGTAACGATGGTGCTGAATGGTCGATATTAACATTGCTTTATTTTTTCTGTGTACCTGAGGATCAGTAACATTTGGTGTGTAAATATTTTTATGTTTACGTTTTTTAATACTTTTAGATTTATAGTATGAAGCATCAACTAATACTTGTTGTAGTTAAGTTTAATAAGGAAAACATCAAGTAAATTCCACAAATTAAAAATTTTCACTTGTACCTACTGTAAAAAACTGTCGTTTTAAATTTTAGTCAATTGTATTTAAACTTGCTGATAACCTGAAATTCTTGATATTATAATACAGGTTTCTGTTTCTGATCACAGGTAAATACTTACACAAAAAAGTAAGTACCTTTTATACGCTTCGAGTACATTATCAATATCGTTATCAGTAAAATTTCAGTTACAGCCTGTATAATTCGAATGTACATTTTCCTACTAGGATTATGTAATTGTTGTGTCAGTATACACTTACGGAAGCGTGATAATTTTTGTTGCTGAGCATGCTAAGCATGGTTAATGTAATTCCATCGCAAAACGAAATCTGCAAATGTTGAGGGTCTTTAAAAAATACCTATACACCGTCACTTCCATAACCCAATCATAATTCTAACTCACAACAATTTTCAAATACATGTTTATCTTGTCATTCATTGAGAAGCCTTTGGTCTGTTTCCCAGATCTATTTCTTCCATAGACGATCAAAATTTCTTTAAGATTCTACCTAAGAAGATGATCCAGTCCATACTTGGGTACAGTGGGAGTTGAAAAAATAATTTAGTGGAGGGAAATTCCATTATTTCAAACACCATCACTTTATGAATACAGTAGATAGTGGATGTTGAGCACAAATGAATTTAAATCCAAGGATTCAGGTACTCTTTTTTTTTAAAATACTGAGAAAAAAAAAAAAAAAAAAAAGGGGAATAAGATATTCATTTCTTAAACCAGCTAAAGTGTTTTCATGTTAGTTGGTATTGTGTACTGGTTGTATCTCCTCATAAAATTTGTAACACTAATTCTAAGAGTCAGACAACACAACTCATTCCATAATTTTTTTTCTCTAAAAATCTTAAAAATAAGAAAAAGTATGTAATATTCTTGACAAGTCAGGTCTCATTACATGTATTAAAAGTGGAATTAACATTTAGAGTATTAGTGTATTGAACACAGTTTCTTGTCTGATCCTCTTGAATAAAACAACCTTATCTTATAAATAATAAAAACTTTCTAGCATTCTTGACATGTTAGGTCTCATTACATGTATTAAAAGTTGATGAACATTTAGAGGAATCAGTATATTGAAAGCAGTTTCTTTTCTGGTCCTCAGTGTCATCAGGTTTTCTTGAGTTGATGGGTATTATAGATAACTACAACTATATATGTATTACAGTGAGGTCCATAAGTAAAAGATAAATTCACGTAATTTACAAATTTATGAGTGAAATCCTGAAACACGTCAATTTTTAATTCTAGAACGACATTTTTTGAACACAATTTTATACCTCCCCCTCCAACCCCTTGGAGTGACAGCTACCCCTTTGAAATTTTTAAATGGAACGAGGGTGCGTGTGATAGCTCATTTGAAAGGGTTTTTAATTCTCCATCCAGCAACATAAGATTTTTTTAATTTCTATAATTTTTTTATTGAACAATATTACATTTTTAATGTTACTAAGTAAAGAAAAGAACATGAAACAGAACAGAAGAACAGTTTAAATCTAATGTTCAAACTGGGCGCCCGTTGCTTCTTGACAATAATGGAGGTGTTGCTGAAATTCTTCTAAAACATTTTGTATTGTTTCCGGGGTGATTTGATTAAGTTCTTGCCTTATTATGTCTTTTAAATCTTCTACGTTATTTGATCTGTTGAAGTAGACTTTCGATTTTAAGTAACCCCATAAAAAATAGTCAAGCGGGGTCAAATCGGAAGAACGAGCAGGCCACTCAATTTCACCACGTCTACCGATCCATCTATAGGGAAAACTTGATTCAGATCAGCTCTTACTTCCAATGAAAAATGTGGTGTAGCTCCATCCTGCTGAAACCAAATTTTTCTATCCATTTCATTGGGGTTGTCATCATCTTGGAAAAGCATTCTTAACTCTGGAGCTAAGAAATTTTGCAAGAAATCCAAGTAACGCGCGCCAGTTAACGTGCCATCAAAGAAATGTGGTTCGATAATTTGAGAATTTATAATTCCAGCCCAAACGTTCACCTTCTCAGGATATTGAGTATTGGCCTCCATCATCCAATGTGGATTTTCTGTACTCCAGTATCTACAGTTCTGTTTGTTAACTGTTCCATTTAATACGAATGTTGCTTCATCAGAAAAAAATAGTTTTTTTATAAATAATGGATTATCTTGGCATTTATTTGCCATGATTTCGCAAAATTCCAATTGGCGATCAGGGTCATCGTCGTTAAGTTCTTGAACCAAATGAATTTTATATGGGCGGTATTTTTCGTTTTTTAGAAGACGCAATATGGACGTTTTACTAACATCATTATCGGCGGCAACTTGTCTTGTAGGTTTATGTGGATTATCTTGAATATCTAACAATATGTCCAATTTCTGTTCATCGTCTACAATGCGTTTCCTACCAGATTTAGGAATATCTGTGACATTTCCAAATTCACGAAATTTGTTTTCTATTCTACTAACCGTAGACTGGGAAATGCGGCGGTCAGGATACTTATTGTTAGTATTGAATATTGCGCATATCTGCTTCTGCGTTCTTGTTTTATCACCACATCCTAATAATATCAAAATTTCAATTCTTTGGGTATCCGAAAGACTCATTAGTAAAATAAAGATCAACTTGACGATCAGCGATAAATAACATACAATAATAAATTCACAGATGTAGCAAATAAAGAAATTTAAATGTATAATTTTTTCTGATATGTAAAAAGAAACCCCTTTTACTTCTTTCTTTTTGTTGGGTATTTTGCGCAGCGTATCAGGAAAACCGATACATTTAAGTTGAATTTTGACACAAAATTAACTAAAAACGTCAGATTTGACAGATATTTGGTACATAGGCACTTGATTGTATACATTTCATAATAATAATAATTTTGAAATTATCAAATTTAATTTTCTTGATGAAAAATATACAAAAATTCAAAAAAACCTTATATTGCTGAATAGATAATTAAGAACCCTTTTTCAAATCACACGCACCCTCGTTCCATTTAAAAATTTTAAAGGGGTAGCTGTCACTCCAAGGGGGTTGGAGGAGGAGGTATAAAATTATGCTCAAAAAATGTCAATCTAGAATTAAAAATTGACGTGTTTCAGGATTTTACTTATAAATTGTAAATTACATAGATAATGAGTTTATCCGTTACTTATGGACCTCACTGTATGTAGATTTGAATTTAATTCTAGCGAAAATGAAACAAACTCACATTGTTACGGTAAATAAGCAACGAAGCTAAAACATAATAGATACGTTATCACTATCAAGCGGTCGATAAAGTGAATAGATGCAATTAAAACAAATCTGTATATCACGTGTTACCTCGCAAGTCGTTGCTATTGTATCATTCTATATTTTTAGATAAATTTGTCCCTGATCTAATAATTAGTTCATGGGTTTTAAGAAAACATAATTCAAGGTATATACATTGCTATTTATACAGAGAAAAAGATACCGACGTTGTAATCGTGACGGTATGATTATAGTAGTTGTTTCAAAGGTTTGCGATACAAAAATGAGAATAAAAGTAACCAGGACAAACATTGTCTTTTGAAAATATTTTATGTGCGACTCAATACATGCTCATTATCAAATAACTAGCTTTTAAGTAGGTGTTTGGGTACACATGTGTATTTTGAATTTTATCATTGTTTTGAGGTGTAATGAAAAAAAGAAGTTGTATGGGTGCTTACAAATACGGCTACTAACGACACTTTTATTATAACAGAAGTTGGTCGAATATTTTCAGCCAAATTACATTTCAAACAGCTTTGTTAATGTCAGTGACCTTCAATAGACAACTCAAATCTGAGAGACAGAATACAAAATACACACTGAGTGAAAAGTGTGCTATTTGAATTCCTCTACATAAAAAATCTATGAAACTATACTTCACATGTATATAAAACAATACGTGGTTGTGGAGGTAAAATTAAGAATCTGCAATATATGTTGATAAAGTAATCCGCAATCAAATCATGAAGATTAGTCCGTTTTTAAATTTCATTCCGTAGAATTTGTCATCGAAAAAATATGTATCTTCTTAGGTACACAAAACCACTAACAAGATGATCCAGTCTTTTGAACTGCATGACTTCATTTAACTATTGTGACAAGTGACAATAAACTCTTAAAATATTCATGATTGCCGTTGACGTATTAACTATTCAGGTATCGGAAAGGTTTATCGCATATTGGTTACTATAAGGGAAAATATAGTAAAAGATGATAATTATCAGGTTATATATGTAAATATTTTTTTTGTTTGAAAATAGTATGATAGAGCTTCTCAGGGATATAAAAATAGGTTTGTCGTACTTAAACTAAAGGCATAATGTGTTTTTAAAACAACACTTCCAAAAGTTAACTTACAGTTAAAGATTAATATAAACTATAAAAAATCGAAACTTGATCTACAGATAGCAAAGATATATAACACTTGTAGATAGGTAACTTGTTCACGATAATTTTTATTACGTGTCTAGATAATGTAACAGAACAAATATTTTCTCGACATAACGTAAAATTCTAGAGTTTGCCAAATTGCAAGACTTTTCTCATGAAATAAAAATAATAAATTTATATTTCCTTGCATAAAATTAGTAGATGATAGTATAATTAGGTATAGCAAATTTTAGGAAGTAGATGTTACATACACATACACAGTTTAATTAAATCATATTAATTTAAGTCTTAATTTTTATTCGACCTTGTATGACCTTGTATGTTATATTTTTCTTTACTGCTAAAAATTAACCATCAAACTTCCCATGTAAAATGTTAAATTAATCGTTTTTTTCTAACTTCCTTAAAAATAAATATACACAGCTATTCATTATATTATTCATATTATATACGACATACTAAAATTAATATTTATAATGTATTCATCTACTAGATTAAATGAATCTGTGTTCCGACTTTACTTAAGTTATTTATCATTAATCAATCTTGTATTTCTATCTTAGATGCACTAATGCAAAAGTAAATAACTTGATCTAACAGTAATAATAAAATAATACTATCGCACTCATAAAGAACAAACATAGGATAGTTAAGGTAGGTGTTATATACTTTCACTAGCGACCTGCCCCGGCTTCGCCCGGTTTACGACATCACATTAGAAACCTCTAAAATTATCAGTGTTTCTCTACTATATTATGCATGTATTATACATATAAACCTTCCTCTTGAATCACTCTATCTATTAAAAAAAACCGCATCAAAATCCGTTGCGTAGTTTTAAAAGATCTAAGCATACATAGGGACAGACAGCGGGAAGCGACTTTGTTTATACTATGTTATGATCATGCAAAGTAGGTATTTGCGTGGATTAATACTAAATAATAATATTTTTTCTACGTGAATCGTTTCATAAATTATTTTTAAAAAATAGGCCTCATTGTTTAGGTAAATTTAAGCAAGTAAATATTTGATTTCCAAATACATGTATGTACATACATACATACATATGTATGTAACTTACCTTCGTTGATCTCTTTAGTTTTTTTTTTGTGTATTGTTTAGTCACAGAAATACCAGCAGGTGATAATGATTTATTATAGCAGACATGTGGCTTCTATAGTAAATTACAAGATTTTGTGTCCCCTTTTATATGAAATTTTTTATTCTATTCTTAAATTTATTTTTATAATCCTTAAATATTGACGATTTTCAGTGTAAACACTTACACTTTTTTCAGAAAGATCAATTATGTACTTGTTTACACTGAAATCCACAAGTTTAAGAATTATTGGCAGATAATGAAAAATTAACATTTTTGGCTGATTTAAAATATTACGTCTTATTTTTTTTTTCAGATAAAAAATGGAGCACCAACTTCATTTAAGAGACAAAGTCGGGGTTCAGGATGCAGTTCTTTTAGAAGACTATACCAACGAGGATGCGTTTATAGATAATCTGCACAAGAGGTTCAAAGAAGATGTCATATATGTAAGTATAACTTTATTACTTTTTGGTTACTAATTTGAGATTTGTACTTATGTTAGCGATCAGATTACCTGGGTTGGTCCATATTTCCAGCGGGTTGATTGTTTTTATGGGGATGAACTAGGGTTGGCAACTTTCAAATGTAAAATTAGACAACCTAGCGCCACTAGCGCATTCACCAAATATTTGATTTAAATAAAAAATGCAAGTATTTTATATAGGTGTAGATAGATAGATTTACCAAAAAACATACATGGAACATACAAAACGTACATGGAACCGATAACTGTCCTCAAAAGTTGGCCCGTCGAATGCAGATTCCAAAATGGTAATAGAAGTAGTAGCTTTAATTGTTAAAAACAATTTATTGCTATTCAACTACAGCCAGTCACCAATTTCGAAGGAATTTTCCTGTATGTGAAACTTGATGGTAGTTTTTTTTTTTGGTTTTATGTATGAAAATACTTTATTATATATACAAAATATTTTCACACAGTTTTCATACAAAGATACCTAAAAAACAAACAATACATAGAGTTTCACACATAGGAAAATTACCTCGAAATTGGTGACTTGCTGTGCTTGAATAGCAATTATTATTTTTTAAACAATTAAAGTTGCCATTTTTATTAACATTTTGGAATCTGCATTAGATGTGCCAACTTTTGAGTACAGTTGTACATTTTTTTATAAAGGGTGAATATTATGTCTGTGTGAAGGATGAATAGTCAGTTACACAAAAAAATGACATGTGTTATTCAGCTCGATATAACAAAAAAAATAAATTAACTATTGGCCTTCATTTGGTGGTTGGAAGCCTTGGTACAAAAATATTGACTTTTTTAAAGTCCAATTTTTACAGAAGTGAAATCTATCCGAAAAACAAGACACTTAATTAACTTAATTACTTAAATTAAATATATTTTTTCGGAATATGTCCAGTCAGGACCTGCTTTGTAACCCCCTTTCGGCATGACGTTGTTTTTTGAAACACCCTGTATAAAGACAAACGAGAGTCAAATGGAGATTGGGATCAGTTTGGAAATAAGAAAACAAATAAAATAATAAATTTAGGCTACTTACGAATATTATTTAGACATTATTTTACTTTATCGAAATTACGGGGACGGCTTTCCTCTTTTCTTATATAAACTAGTTTCATAAAAATGTCCGGAAGATTTGCCAAAACTCCTCATTTAACTGATTTTGTATCTTTAAAGATGACAAGGATAGCGATGCCAGCGCATTGGAAATAGCGACATAGTGTACACATTAATTAAAACATTTTTTGTATTAAACATTTAGTATAAAATTATTTTTAGCGTTAGTTTTTTTTTGTGTTTCATGTAATAAATGTAACATCTTTTTGTTCTAGACATACATTGGACCGGTACTAATATCGGTAAATCCATATCAACAGCTTGACATTTATGGGCCAAAGGACGTTAAAGATTACGACAATAAACATTTTTTCGAAGTGCCACCACATGTGTACGTACTTGTATTCTTTAAGCTCCTTCAACATATCTAACACATACATATATTTCACAGGTTTGCAATTACCGACACAGCTTACAGATCGCTAAAAGAGGAAAATCAAGAGCAGTGCATCTTAATTTCGGGTGGGTACATATCAAAATAATGTTGCCTTCCTTCCAGATGTCATTTCGAACCAAAAAGCGTTTCTTTTTCAGGGAGTTTAATAACAATTACGTCATAACAAAAAACGAGGTGATGTTAATCAAAAAATGTATCTTGTGATATCAAAAAATATATCCTAATTGTAGTTCGCTGCAAAAATTTGTATTTATGTTAGATATTTTGTGTTTGCGAAATATTGGATTTTAATATTGATTTTTACTTGTCTGGGAGTAAGCTCGGTCTCATAACGGGATATCTGTTAATATGGGATTATTAATAATATTTAATACTAATAAAAGAGAAATTTGCTAGCTCTAAAATGTTGTATTGTGGCCCCTCAGAACACTTTTTCTTATCTTCAATTAAGTTTTGAAAATGTGTAAATACGAAACAACCAATTAAACATTTATCCTCAACATATACCGATATTTAGTTGATTTCGTTTAGGATTTGTGAAACAGTCATATTTTGATGAGTCATATTACTATAATACATTGCGTAGGTGCTTGTAGTCACGGTGCTTGGTATCAAGATATGAGCCATTGAGTCAACATATCTTTCTCTAGACTTAAGCCAGTAATTCATTCTTTTATTATATTAGAAGCAAACATTAATCGATTTTATTAATAATGAAGTAATCTACTCCCATATACTTTTCTTGATAATCTGTTTTAATTAGGTATTATATGTATAAAATTGATTAGTTAATGTACCTTCAATAGGACCAAAAAAAAAAGTTGGTTGAGCGAGAGCTGTGCGTATGATTTTCCGACATAGGTACATAAATGAGTCCCTCTGAGCTTGGTTTTTCACTATGGGATTATGGGGTTTTGTGGTTATTGAGGTATGGGAGCCTCCTAACCTAGATATGTATGTATATACATAACTAGCGACCCGCCCCGTCTTCGCACGGAAATATAAAAAATGGTTATTGTGGGTTATCCCTAAGAGATAGACATATACCATCGCGGACTTTTTTGTAGACCTTTTTAAGGTGTACAATATTGTAGTACATTATTTTGATCTATCTCGTAGGGTTCAGCCAGCGTTTGCAATGTAAGCGCAAAAAAATGTGTTTATTTACGACATCATATTAGAAACCTCTAAAATTATTAGTGTTTCTCTACTATATTATGCATGTATTATACATATAAACCTTCCTCTTGAATCACTCTATCTATTAAAAAAAACCGCATCAAAATCCGTTGCGTAGTTTTAAAGATCTAAGCATACATAGGTAGGGACAGACAGCGGGAAGCGACTTTGTTTTATACTATTAATGTTATGATTATGATTATGATGTCGATAGTCTGCTGCATAATGGTGGGTTCATGCAGAAATTTTTAGTAATAAGAATAAGAATAGTAATAAGCATAAAAGTTAAACCTTCGTTTTATAATGACCCAGTTCATGCAGCAAATCCTTATTTTTAAAATTATTACTAAAAATTATGTTTACTGCATGAACTGGGTCATTATAAAACGAAGGTTTAACTTTTATGCTTATTACTATTCTTATTCTTATTACTAAAAATTTCTGCATGAACCCACCATAAGATCTACATATGTACGTTTCCTTAGAGACATGTTTTGAGGTTATAATATGGGGTTACGTGAGCCACCTGAACTGTAATTTATGATAGTTTCCCTATGTTGATAACGAGCCATTAAAAAAAATCATCAAAGTTGGCGGAGTAAAAAAAGACGCATTTCTCTTCTTATGGTGGGTTCATGCAGAAATTTTTAGTAATAAGAATAAGAATAGTAATAAGCATAAAAGTTAAACCTTCGTTTTTATAATGACCCAGTTCATGCAGCAAATCCTTATTTTTAAAATTATTACTAAAAATTATGTTTACTGCATGAACTGGGTCATTATAAAACGAAGGTTTAACTTTTTATGCTTATTACTATTCTTATTCTTATTACTAAAAATGTCTGCATGAACCCACCATTAATCTTAAGTTTATAACTTTATTGAATTGTCAAGGCTGTCACGTTATGTGGTGGGTACTTTTAGCGGGTAAGTATATGAAAAGCAGAAATAAAAAAAACTTTATAAAAAAAGAAACTATATTTTCGAAAAAATAACACTATTAAAGAGTAAGAAATAGAGGTCAGTAACGTGCTCCAGTATCCATGGTGTTCCATAAATTTATTCAATTTTATTGACAATACGTCGCTGAAGTTCATCCATATCACCAACGGAAGTTTCAAAAATTTCAAATCGGGGCAATATGGGCCTCGTGTTCAAACTAAATATACGATCCTCAAAACATTAGCCTTAATAATTAATGGTTTCTCTAGTAGAATGAGTACGAGCTCCATCTTGTTGAAAATAACCTTCTTGCACAATTCTCCTTCTGCTCAGATCCACACTCCAATTTTTTGTGAGTGTAGTGGAGTTTCAATATAAAAGTGACGGTTGTCTGCATTCAAAAGTCTCATATTCTGAGAGTTAACATAGTTCAAAAGATGGAATCAAGTCTCATTAGTAAAACAAAAATTTTTCGAAGAAGCATTGGAAACTATTGGCAAAACTTTTCATGCGTGGATTGCAGACGATTTGGATGGAGCTCCAAATAATTTTTCAAAATTAGTTGACACATTGTAAGGGCAGATTCACTTGTTGGCTCAGTTAGCTAATTGGTGTTTTTTGATTTTCCTTTATCACTTGCCTAACCATTTCAACGTTTCACCTAACCTAATCTAACCTAATCTAACCTAACCTAATCTAACCTAACCTAACAATTTCAATTTCTGTCCTTCCTTTGGGACTGCCACTTCCTTGTTTCCGATTGGCACTAGCGTCTAGGCGGTATCAGGTCACGGGTGATCCTGGCCAATGAGAAATACTTGTGTAACGCGGTGAAGGCGGCAAACTTGAAGTCAGTAAGTCACAAAACTTTGATATAAAAGGTTTAAAGCAATAACCTTACTAACTTAGCTTGATTCTTTTTTGATATTAAAATTTAGTTTTTAAGGAAATACAGACAAAAATTGTCTTATTATTTAATGAAAATTGATTACAGGATTTACAGTTTTATTTTATTTCTCAGCAGTAAAATTTTCTAGAAGCATGCGCGTTGTAATTTTTCGGTTTGATTGGTCGGATCGCCCGTGACCTGGTGCTGGCTAGACGCTAGTCCGATTGACGCTTCCATATTATCGGTGCAAAAGGAAACGTTTTACTGACCAGCTAAAATGGTCTAAATGAATAACTGCGCCTGGAAAAACTTATATGCAGCTCTCCTCGAGTATATCCAATTTCCATTGTTTCTACTGCCATTTTTAAAATAAATTTCAAGTTAAACACGCCTCTGTTCTTTATTAAAAATGATTCCATTATTTATATTAAGTACTATTGTTACAGTCACCTCAAAAGATTGACAACAACAAATTTTCGTTGAAAAGTCTTATAAACCACTATTTCCATCTCTCTCGTTCATAGCCACATTTGATGACGTTTTTTTTTAATGGCTCGTTATTTAAGATTAAAAAAAATACAATATTTTCATTATGCATGCAGTTTTTTCTCCCAACAATATTTTAATATTGTAATGTTTAAAATAAGTATTTTTATTTTTTAACGCAAGTTATGAGATCACAATATTGCTACAGATTTAACGGGCCCAATATTTTAGGAGAATCAGGCGCAGGAAAAACGGAGGCCTCAAAGAAAGTTCTGGAATATATTGCAGAGGTGACCGATCACAAAGGAGAAGTGGAAAAAGTCAAGAACAAGCTTCTGTTTTCGAATCCAGTTCTGGAAGCTTTTGGAAATGCGAAAACTAACCGTAATGATAATTCTAGTCGATTTGGAAAATACATGGACATTCAGTTTAATTACGAGGTACTTGTCTAGGGAATAGGATTTAGATTGTTTTTTTATTACCCTTTTTCTTGTTTTTTTTTTGTGCATATTTTCAATATTATTGAAAATACAATAATACTGTTATAATGCATTGAACACTGTAATCAAGTTGTAACAGAGTTGCTGGATTCACTATGACTTATTTATGACGATCATTTTTAGTTGATTGAAGATTTTTAAAACCAGACCCAGCAATGTATTTATTATTTCAGTTTAGTTTTTCATTTTAGGGAAATCCCGTGGGAGGAAATATCTTAAATTACTTGCTGGAAAAATCCAGAGTAATTAGTCAAGTACCTGGTGAAAGAAATTTTCATATCTTTTATCAACTAATTATTGGTGCCAATGATGATATACTAAATCAGTTGTTACTGAAAAGAAATTTTGGATCATACTATTATCTATCAAATGGGGTAAGTTTTTTTAAAAGAAAAAGCGTTTTTACGACATTTTAGATACCAAGCGAGAATCAACCATTGTCTATGAAAATGTGGCAGAAACAAATACATGTTAAATTTTTTGACAAAATTTGAATAAAAAAAAGGCAATAAAAGTATTACACATTTCTGCTTTTTAGTTAACATCATGTGCGTACATTCATAACATACCTATGCATTTATACAATTTATTTCATCATCCTATTTCTACTGCATAAAAAATAAGTTCCATGAATAAAACAAAAGAAAAGGAAGAGTTTTGTTACTTCAAGATGGTTTCTTTAAAGCATGTCAAGGCCATTGACTACCTATTTAAATTTTACAAAGCAATTAAATTCAGTACTAATTCAAGATCCTTACCTTCAT
The DNA here is from genome assembly GCA_029963805.1 of Aromia moschata. Classification (NCBI taxonomy): domain Eukaryota; kingdom Metazoa; phylum Arthropoda; class Insecta; order Coleoptera; family Cerambycidae; genus Aromia; species Aromia moschata. Next base: position 14,045 of record JAPWTK010001478.1, read on the forward strand.
ACATAAATTTTATAGGATTGCGTAAAATTTAGAAATCTTTAACATTATATTTACCTTTAAGTATATGTATATCTGAGTGTTAACCTGAATCTGTTGAAAATAACTCCCCTTTAGTTTCGGTCTATAGGGGCCTCTTAAAGGCAAAGTCCCGAACAATTGGAAGAAAATGAAAGGCACCATTTATGTAATAGATTTTCCTTTTAAGTCTGAAATACTGTGTGTGAGAATTTTGTTTTTGTTTTACTTACTTACTTGAAATAAACAGTTTAATTTAAATTGATTATTATTTCTGTTTATGTTTGTATACAAATTGAACATATATAGTGCAGTTTTGAAAATGAAATAAATGTTTGTATAAGATTAATTTTACAACGAGTGGAACGATTACCTAAATACTGAATTCTGAATGAGCCCTTCAGCTTTTATTGTTTTAATCTTATGACCTACATATGTATATGAACTCTAAATTACATTTGTTGTAGATCGAAGGCAACGTAAACGGTATTCATGACCAAAAGGACTTCAATGAAGTTAGGGAAGGCACTGACTACCCTTGAATTTACAGAGAGTGAACAGATGGATATGTTCTACATCATATCAGCTATATTACATTTAGGAAACGTTGGATTTTCTGAAGAGGAGGGTGTTTCAACTATTATAAAACCTGATGTAGTTGACACTGTGAGCAAGGTAAATACTATGTGAATCTGCGTACATAAAAAAGAAAAATAGGGTGTTTCAGACTTTCTGTTGAAGTCTTATGGTGGGTTCATGCAGAAATTTTTAGTAATAAGAATAAGAATAGTAATAAGCATAAAAGTTAAACCTTCGTTTTATAATGACCCAGTTCATGCAGTAAACATAATTTTTAGTAATAATTTTAAAAATAAGGATTTGCTGCATGAACTGGGTCATTATAAAACGAAGGTTTAACTTTTATGCTTATTACTATTCTTATTCTTATTACATTTCGAACCCACCATTAGTATTCACTCAATTATAACCAAACATTCATGATTTTATTCCAGAATGTTAATGCAATAAATAACCTTTCTAAAGGAGAATCTAGTCATTTAACCATTTTGTAATCACCAAGTATAGATAGCCTGATGCAACTTAAATCCATTAGTAGATATTGTCATTTCAATGGATACATTATACGGGATGTCCCAGAATGTAACATCAAGTTACAAAGAGGTTACAGACCAGGTTTTGACAGGACGTGTGACAAAAAAAATAGGCAAAACTGTCTTGGGTCTCCAATTGAGTTGCCACCTCCTAGAAAATGACCCGGAGACTCCGGGTTTCTACAAAAGTATCTCCGGGCTCCGGGTTTCTTCGTTATTCTCCGGGTCAGCTTTGAAACTGAAATTTGTATTTATAAATTTCTATAATTTAATCATATACGTCACCTTCGCTTAATTCATATTTCCTCTTATGTCACCACGTTTCTCCCTTTTTATGTCATGAAACTCTCGCTCTTAAGTCGCCGCCTGTAAAAGTTTTAGAACTACGTTTGAAAATTGGATTCTCGCATGAATACAATTTTTATTGAAAAAAATGATTGTATAATACATTAAATATAGACACCTAACCTTTAAAATAGGCTAGGTGTCTTTTAAAAATATTTAACCTTTAAAATATTCAATCAAGTGGGAAATTGAACTTTGTCACGCATGACTGGGTATACTTACGTTGATTTTTTCGCTCAGCTGACTTATTTTTCATTATGACAAGTGCTATGGTACATCTCTGAATATTTCTTTTTTGCAACTAAAAACACGAAAAAATTGAGATTATGATGCTTTTAAACGTGACTTAGGTGAGAATCAATTTCGTGACTTAAGCGAGAAGGTGATGCACGGATTTGGTGACTTAAGAGGGGAGTCGAGTGTAGTGCAATCTAGAGATTTTTAATTTACCTAACCTTCTAAAATCACCTTCTTCAAATATTGCGCGCTGCTTGGAGGTGGCAACTCTAGTCTCCAAATATGGTGAACTTGGTGAAAAATCGCTTCCCTAGTCAATATTTTGTGCCATGGTTGCAAAAGAAGGGTGATTGTTGAAGTTTTTTTGTTATATTGAGCTAAATGACACGCCATTTCAATAAACTATAATATTTTACAACAGTCACGGTACAAAAAAATAAATAAATACATACAAATTATAAAGCTTTGGTTATTATGATCGTCCAACTTGACTATTCATCCATTTAGAAAAATGTACCTACTACATGGAATTTACAACTGTTCGAAATTCAAAAGTGACAATAAAAGTCCTAGCTTTAATTTTTTAAAAAAGGTATTGCTATTTACCCAGTCATCAATTTCGAGGTAATTTCCCTGTGTATGAAACTCCACATAAGTTGTATTGTTGTATGAAAACCGTGCGAGGATATTAAAAAAACAATTAACTATTTCAAATAAACAAAAAATAAACAATTTACATCGGATTTCACACGTAGGAAACTATCTCGAAATTGGTGACTCGCTGTGGTTAAATAGCAATGCCTTTTTTCTTTTACAATTAAAGCTACTTAACTAGTTTTGTTACCATTTTGGAATCTGCATTAGAACTTTTAAGGACAGTTCTAGTTTCCATGTAGTACTAGAGTTGCCACCTCAGAGAGACCGCTGACCCGGAGAATTAAGACCGCGGCGGAAGGGGGGGGGGGGTTAAGCTGCGTGCAATATTTGAAGAAGGAAATTTTTGTGCCGAACTGTATTTTTGAAGAGACACAATTGAACACAATTGGTCGAGTTGTGTTGAATACGATCTTCGTGACGTAATAAATCATATTTACAAATTAAATAGATTTTAATTAATTAATTTAACATTAAATTAACATCTCTAGATTGCACTATGTACCGATACTGCCCTCTAGAGACAGAAACGCGCCAGAATTCACAAATAATCTATATTTTTAAACGACATATACATGGAATTATTATATATGATTCACAATTATATAACAAATGTCAATTTCATAGCTGACCCGAAGAACGTAAGAAACCCGGAGCCCGGAGATACTTCGTGGAAACCCGGAGTCTCCGGGTCATTTTCATGGAGGTGGAAACTCTATGTAGTACCTACTTTTTTTATAAAGGGTGCATAGTTAAAGTTGGGCGATGATAATAATACAAACCTTACACCTTCAGAAACAGTCTTTTGAAAATTTGGAAAAATCAGTATTTTCAATAAAAACATAGACATTCTAAGAATACACCATTTTTGTATTGTGCACCATATATCTGTAGCTGAGAGGTAAACAATCGTATGTCCATAAAAAGAAAATTTCAGTAATGAGCAAAACAAGTGGAAACGCTAATGGATTTTAAAATTTGAGATAAATGGAGATACTACATTTTCTAACCTAAAAATATTGGCAATCAATACCTGACTTAGGATTTTTGCCACAATAACAAAATAAACGAGTGTAGTTTAAAGATGATCTTAACTCCGTAGTGGCAAAAATTGAAGTTATGACTGTTTACCTCTCAGCTACAGATATGTATTCAGAATGCTGCAGAGAGCGTCCTGTACAACATGCATCAAAACGATTGATAAATTAAAATTCGTCTTCTTCAAAAACCGCCAATCACCAATTTTTGTAAAAAAAATATTTTTTTTAAAAAAGTTCCATATATGCGAAAGTCAGTAATAAAATTATAACTTTGACACCCTGTATCTTGGTTACCAATAACTTTGGACTAAAGTAAGTTTGGTTATATCATATTTTTACCCAAAGAATTTGTAGTTTCATCGTGGCCTCTTAATAATGGGACACCCTGTATATATTTTTTGTCACACTGCCAGTCATTTTTCATTTTGTCACATGACATGGCCTGTAACTTTTCGGCTTGACGTTGTTTTTGGTACACCCTGTATACAATACGAGTAATATGGAAATAATAATACATATACAACACAATTGTTCTGCTTAAAAAAATACTTTTTTATACAGCTTTTTAACTGTGATTCAAAAGAACTGAAGCATGCACTTACTCATCGAACTATTGAAGCACTCAGGGATGTAGTAGTTAGTCCTCTGAACAGAGAGCTATCAATTTATGCGAGATGCTCTTGCTAAAGCTGTTTACGATAGGCTATTTACATGGCTAGTGCAAAGGCTGAACAGTTCTCTTCAACCAACAGAAGCGAGACATAGCAATGTAATGGGAATATTAGACATCTACGGATTTGAAATATTTGAAAAAAATAGGTTTGTATTTTAATCTGTCACAAGTTAAAATGAGCGATAAATTTGTTTACTTTTTTTATTTAGTTTCGAAAGCAACTCTGTATAAACTTTTGCAATGAGAAACTGCAGCAATTATTCATCGAATTAACTTTAAAATCTGAGCAAGACGAGTACGAAAAGGAGGGTATTGAGTGGCAGCACGTGGAATTCTTTGATAATAAGATTATCTGTGATTTGATTGAGGAAAAACACAAAGGTAATTTGCATGCTACGAGCCAATATAAAAACTCTCCCCATTTTTATTTTTCAATAACGTGTAGGAAAATTTGTAGCTCAAGTATTGTACAATTTTCCTTCCAATCTTCCCTTCCATCTAACACGCAGCAAAATATAAACATCAAAATCACTTTTTTTAGGATTAATTGCCTTTATGGATGAAGAGTGCCTTAGGCCTGGCGAACCTAATGATAAAACACTCTTAGCTAAGTTCAACACAAAATTGAGCTACCATCCGCATTACATAAGCCACCAAAAGGCAGATATAAAACTTCAAAAGATAATGGGACGAGATGTAAGTTTGTTTATCAATAACGCTGCCACTGACTTTAATTTTAACTCTGTTTAGGAATTTCGGTTGATTCACTATGCTGGTGCCGTAACATACAATATAAAATCATTCATAGAAAAAAATAACGATCTCCTCTTTCGTGACCTAAGAGAGGCTATGACTAATTCAACGAACAACATTATCAAGTCAATATTTTTGGAGTCGGAGCAGAAAAGTAAAAAGAGACCAGAAACGGCCATTACACAATTTAAAAATTCTGTTAATAACCTTATGGCTATACTGAGAGACAAAGAACCTTCTTATATAAGGTGCATCAAACCAAATGATACTAAGAGTGCAGGTAATGTATGAATCTGTAACATTTCGGTATATTCAAGCTACATTAGGAATCTTCAAATCTTGTATAGTATTTCCAATCTCAGTTTGAAGTACCTACCTAATATAAATTCAGCGTGTCTAATAGGATGTCCGACATTTCACCATATTTTAGAAATCACAGGTAAAGTTTCTTACGTAGTAAGCAAATTATTTTCTATTTTCAGTGATAGTTTAATAGCTAATAAGTCTGCAAAATAATGTTACATGTTACATTAACGACTTTTAAAATATTGTAAGGCATGGTATTGCCTTCAAAAGTAAATTACACGCTTTGTTGTTGGATGACACGCGTTGAAGTCGGTGCATTTGTGTTTACAAAGGAAATGCCGCGCTTTTTTTATGTCGTATTAAACTGAAATTGGAAGTATTATACGTGCAATGTATTAGAAATAAATAAAAACCAATGGACTACTGTAATTTTTTTGTGCCCTGATTGTACCTCTCTGACTAAAACATCACAATTTTATTTTTAGGTGTGTTTGATGAAGAACTTGTACGACATCAAATAATATACTTGGGACTGATGGAAAATCTAAGAGTGAGACGGGCTGGATTAGCATACAGAAGACTTTATGAGCGTTTCTTACAGAGGTATAAATCTCTAGCTAAAGACACCTGGCCCAACTACCATGGAAGTGCCAAAGATGGCGTCCAAATATTGGCATGCCACTTGGGTTACGAAAAGGACGAGTATCAAATGGGAAAGTAAGCATACTTTCTATAAATAAGTGGCATCTTCATTGAAATGTATATTTTTCAGAACAAAAATATTCATAAGACGTCCTCAAACGCTATTCCAGACAGAAGATGCTTTCCAACTGAAGAAACACGAAATTGCATCAATAATTCAGTCAAGGTGGAAAGGCATCCTGCAACGCCGAAGATTTTTAAAAATGAAAGAATCGGCTATAGTTTTACAGAAATATACAAGAAGATTCCTTGCCATTGCGTCAAGCTCAACGAAGACGTAAAGCAGCCAATGTAATTAGGAAGTAAGCATTTTTTTACATTATGCTCTCAGTATTAGTCCAACATGTTAACCCTTTAACTTCTACACCAATGATAAAATGGACCACCACCATCACCAAGGACAAAAATCTTTTCCCGTTCTCAGGATATTCGAAAAACATATAAGACTTGTATACCCTGTAACTCAGTAACAACGCGTATGTTGTCGGTACATTAACTTTTTCATTAAATGATTCATATGATCTGTTTCCAATGTTACGAGCATTCCTCCTGAAACACCCAGTAAGAAAGCTAAGACGTTATGCTCAGCGCAGTATTGTTATGTTCGGTTTTTTTTGATATGAAAAACAGTATTTTTTCCCGCACCAACAATTTTCAAATTACTTTTTCTCATTCTAGGTTTATTAAAGGATTTATCACCAGGAATGGGGAACCCACAGAAGAAAATAAAGCTTTCTTCCGTTTAGCCAAAGTTCAATGGTTAACTAGGTTGTCTAAAAAATCTACCAAAAGACATCTTGCACAGGAAACCCTGGCCACCTTGTCCGTTTATCTGTAGAGAAGCCTCAGAATATCTGGAAAAGTTATATGGTGCCCATTTATCCAGAGTTTACCGTCTAAAACTCACATCGCAAATGAAACGACAATTTGAACTCAAAGTATTAGCCGAAAAGTTATTTAAAGGTAAATTTAAAAATTTTAAAAAATGACATACCCAATATAACACCAGTAAAATTTCAGGAAAAAGAAAAGCTACACTGCCAGTATTCCAGAATTGTTCGTCTTTGATAGAGTACCAGAAACAAGTCTGGCATTAAAACAGGGTTATACATCAACACTAAACGGCGACAAAGAAGTTGTAAGTTGAGATAAATTATTGCAATATGTGGCACAAAACAACCATTTGTTTTAGTATTCAACGAATGTTATAAAGTATGATAGGCATGGTTACAAACCTAGAGAGCGCATCATCATAATAAGTAGACAGAACTTACACGTACTTGAATGTAAAGGGTCAACAAAACAAAAACACTGTTTGCCACTGAAACAGCTTAGTTTTACAGTTTCAGCTGAAAATGATAAATTACTTTTAATACAGATACCTGAGGATTTGATAAAAAAGGATAAGGTAACATATACACAGATTTTGTAATATTTAAATTCTGCAATTTGGTAGTTGTATCAAATTTAAGTAGTATAATACTTCAAATGTCAATAGTATAATACTACTTTTCAAAACAAATAATTGCTATAGGGATTAACTATTTTTTATTCCCATAGGGCGATCTCATCTTGGAAGTACCGCATTTAATTGAAGCCGTAACTATGATTATGGATGTTATCAAAGAACCAAAAGCACTAACAATAATTGATAAATCCCAGTAAGTATTATGTTTGGCAAGACATGATAAGGTGTTTTATTAAATACAGTCAGTAATGTTAGAACATTAACTTTGAGTACCTAAGGGTGGATGTTTTCGGTTTCTTTTAAATAAACATACTATAAATTGGATTTTAGCAAATCTCTATAACTTATTTAAATTTGTAAGTATTCAGCTAATACTTGTAGGGGAATAAATCACGTCTTCTAGAATGAAGACAGAAAAAAAAATTAATAAGCCTTAATGATTTAAGAGAAAATGATGTGTCTATACTACTCATCAATAGTACCATACTATTTACGAAATATTTTATCACGTATGTTTTACAATATATTCTAATGTCCAGTAGAGTTGGCGCTATACTCCACTTTTTTTTATATACTCAAATATTTATATAATAATAACGTATTTTGTTTCAGCATTGAACACAATATGAAGGGGAAGCAAGGCACTATTGATATACAAGTTGGCAATCCTGAAAGATTTCATAAAGATAAAAGTGGCCATTTACTAATTGTAAGTCTTTGTATTTTAGAAACACAAATACAAATTTCAAGGTCAAACATTTTTCAGGTCGTATCTCCATAAGAACACTGGCTGTTGTATTTCATGTTTGAAGCTGTATTGAAGATAGGCTCTTATGAATGAGTTTACTGTAGTAGTAATAAAGTGCCATTTGCTTCTATCCCGAGACTTTTAAATGTTTTTACACATTGTATGTACTTAACTTTTCTATAATATGATGATTTTAAACATTTCACATATTTAATATATTTCTAATATTTAAATATAGTTTAATTAAAATATTGTGTCTTATTTACTGTAATCTGTCTTTACCTTTATCCTGAAGGTTACATATCAGGCGTCTAAATTCAAAACCCGACAAGTCACACATATTCTCAATTTGACTTTTTTACGCCATTGTATTTGTCTCTAAGGTGCCTACATATACTAATACTTTTTTAGTACAAATTCCGACATCTAATACTGTAAATTCCGTCTTAAAAATTAGGTTTACATGTAAAAATCGACACGTCCATATGAATTTTTTTGTTCAAATTCCGACATGTCCAGGCCATCCAATGAGAGACAAGATATTGGTCACGTGTTGTTGATATTATGAGACAGGCCGTTTTGTTCATTCTGTTTTAGTTTTGATGCGATTTAGAAGTGTAGAGTATGGTAGTTGTTAATAATTATTATTTAAGAGAAGCGTGTGTGAAACCAGAACAACTAAATTACTGGAAAAACATTTTGGAGAAGATTGGCAATATGAGGAAACCCTCTCATTTTTCAAAAATGCTTTTGACAGATCAAACGTTAATTAAAATAACAACCCAACTTTAACACTAACCCTAGTGGAAGTTAGAGAAGATGAAGGGGAAAATACCGCAGTTTTTTGTTTAGAAGATTTAAATTGTGATATTTAAATAATATTTGTTATATTTGCTTAAATAAACGATGTTCATTTTGTTTTTAGTATTTTTTTGCTTTTTGAAACCATAATTTTGTGTAAATACCCGAATTGTCACTAATGTTAATGTGCAAATCCCGACGTGTCCAAAATTTAATCTCAAATAACAATCAAATAGGTGATTACAGATTTATTTGATTCATATTTTTGGTTTGTAACATATCGAACAAAATAAATGCCATGACTCGTTTATTGATAAAAGGAAAAGTATAAGCTACAGCCGTTTTTTGTCATTTCCCTAAAATTCGTTTCAATGAACTTGTCGGGTTTTGAATTTAGACGCCTGATATATTGGTTACTGTTGGACTACATTTATGTACATACCTATGTTACATTCCAATTTGGGTTGACACGAGAGGATCTACTATTGCAGGATGCTCTATGACATAGAAAAGCATTTCACAAAGTTTCAACCATTTAAGTTTCACATTAAGCCTGTTTTACCATCATTAACGTGATATTCATAAAATAATTCTCCGTTTTTACTCTTTAACCTGAGCAGGTAAAAATTCAGGGCAGAGATCATAATGACATACATGTAGAAAAATATTCGAGACGTACTGGAGAGAAAATAATTTTTAAAATTTTCCAAAATTGTTGGAAACGTCGAGGACCCACTACGCACATTATTTTCACGAAGTTGTTTGTTATAACAACAACTAACATCAGTACATTATTACTGTTACTACTATTTCTATACTTTTAGCTGTTGTTTGCTAAACCCGTTTATTGGCTATAGATATCGGGGGCGAAATATCTGAAACACCTAAAATTCGTATCAGAACATTAACGACCTTATTACCGCAAAAATCTGTTGTTTCGCCCACTTGTTGTTTGTCAGCCACATAAATTTATTGCGTATCTCTTCTTGATATTTCCTATGACACGTTGATATGCCTTTTGTAAATATGTTTTACGCAAATGTATGGCTAGTTAAACATACACAAATCAAACCAAAATTCTTCTTTTCCAACAGTACCAGTAATATTTTGTTGATAGATATTCGAATTAATGTCTTTCACACTCTCGGCGTCTACGAAATATTACAAGGAATACATAAAATATGTGATCCGTCTATTGTAAAATCCTCGTAATTTTGAATCATAAATGTTTCAGTCTATCCACAAATGGTAACGACTGTGCTATTATTGTAAAAATCCACACAAAATCAGATAATATGTAAATACACTATACCGAACTCTAAAAAGAAATACGTACACGGTGCAAAATATATATGTACACACGTTTATTAGTTATTCACTCACGACACAAAAGTATTTTAAACTCGGCGTTCTACTGTTCGTCCGTCGCGCGTCCAGCTAATTGGTACAACGGAATGCTCGCTACGCTATATGGCAAAAGTGCATACAGGCTTCTCACAAACCCGCACGGGAGAATCCCAGTGTGTATTACTAAGCACGGTCAGTGGCGTACGTATGCGTGGGCAAAAAATACACGCGTACATAATTCACAAGGCGCTTAAAAAAACGGTTTATTATAGACTTTATTATAGAGTTGTATAGTGCCCACCCTGCGTTGTAACACACTTTCTGATCATTAAACTTTAAATAGACTTTATATAAACCTTCAAATGAAACTGAACAACGTATGTTACGATTATTGCCAGAAAATGTTGGAAACGGCTTGTAAAATGTTTGCGTAAATTTTTTTTTCTTAATCACCAATACAGTCTTTTTATTCTTGATACTTTTCGAAATCCCAAACTTTGTTAAATTTGCCGAATTCTAATTTGTCATTTATACCAACTTTTCGTTTCTGAAAACACGTTTAAGTTCTAATAAGTCTGTTTACTTCAATTGATAACCGTGGAAAAAAAATTCATAAATATTTTACAAGCCGTTAACAAGATTTTCTGGAGGGCAAGCAGTTTTTCGAATTTTTTGTTGCAAGTTTGAAGTTTTATTGCAATTATATCTTTCTGTTTGGGTGTAATAATCACTCTCTAAAATATAATGTGGGTCCCATGTTTTCTTATGAAAAAAAAATAAAAATTATTCCTCCAACTGTCACTGCTGCCTAATGTTCCTTAATGAGGTTCTGTTATATTTTCTTCAAGAAGACAGTTAGTTTATCACTCTTAAGTATGCCGACATATCTTTTTAAAAAGGTAAATGTACCTCTACCTACATTATTTTTTTAACACGTTCAATGCCCATGACGACACTGTGTTGGCGTGAGCATTTTATTAGCAGTGCCCACGACGCACGTATGTCGGCACTGTTGTCTAGATATTAAACGTTCTATTGAAAGATCGGCACTGTAATTGAGCACTAGATGCAAAAAGGGTACGTTGTTAAAGGTTGTAAAAATATTTATCTGTACGTGGTCTCACATTTACGTTTATTTTAATACCATTACTATTATACCTGTTGGTACTGGGTGAAATGTGTATTCTATAGTGTGGGCATCGAATGTGTTCATTTAATATCCAATAATTAATTTAAGCTATATTTACGTTCAATTTGTATCTGAATTAATTTAAGATTAAAGTTCACACTTTCACATTCTCAAATCACATTTTTTGTAGGCCACCATTTACAAAGAATTTTTATTTGCAAACAGTGATGTAAATTTTAATGATAATTGTTTCAAAAGATTTGTGCACATTGGATTCTAGTAACACAAACAGGCTAACACAGATATGCCAGCTTTTTAGCAACTAATCTAACAATATGACGCCAACTCCTGTTGGAGTCGCCAGGTATTGCAGTTACCTTCCATTGGAGGTAACTGAGCATCTTCAATCGGAGCCGCCGGCAGCAAAAAAGTTAATAACAATTCTTTACTTATTGGTGGCAAACATTCACAATTTACGCATTTGTATGCATAAATAATGTAAAGTATTGTACTTAGATAATTTTAAAACTTGGAATACCCTTTGTTTGAAAATGTTAAGCAGTTTGCAGCAATTTGAGGCCGAAATGAGATTAAGTCTAAGATGAATTGCTAATGTAAATGCTACTACAGATTTCCATTGTTCAAACACATAAATTTCATGTTTAAGCTGATTTATATAAATGTAGCTTTATTCTGTTCAATTATCACAGAGACTTCTAAATCTCGGTGTCAATAATTTTACAATTTAAAACCAAACATTTATGTGTTTTTTCCAATATACTTATAGACTGAAAAATTATACTTCAACTTACCTAGCCAGATAATTCAAGTCACAATATGAAATATAATTTTTGCCGGCAATGCTTTGTTTGTAATACATTTTATTTTTTAAATAAAAACTCCAAATTTTATAAATAACAAATATACATGTCATAAAGATCTTTTCTTAATGCCTCATGTTCTTTAACTTGGTAATTTGGAATGGTGATTCGCAACCGCTTGTTGAGCTTTTGAAAGAGGTTTCTGGGAACTGGTTGCCCTATTACGCATCTCATCTTCAACTGCTTTATTTAATGTTTTACTTATGGCTTGTTTTAGTTTTTGTGCTTCTTCATGTTTCTTCTTTTTGGGTTGAATGGGGCAGTCTAGAAAGTAATTTTAAATCTGGTCCAAGTTTATCAAACCAAGTGGCGAAAGGATCGTGAAGATAGGACTCAATACTTACTCGATCTTTTGGTAACAGCTTTTCCTTTGTCCTGTTTTCCTTTAGATTTCACATTTTGCGGTAATTTTGTTTTTACTTTTAACTTCCCTTGTGCCATTGTATTTGCTATCACTGATAAATTACCACAGCAAATTACAGGTACATAGATGTTTTGTGGGTTAAGTAAGTTAGGTTAGACATCATAGATATCTTAAGTAGATATGTATAGAAAACCATGCTTGTGTAGCATGGTTTTCTGTAGATATGTAGCGATTAGCGATCACCAATTACAAGATGTATTTTCTTCCTTTTCGTATATATAGACTTAAAGAGTGATAAAACATAAGTAGAGTGGTGGATGTATCTCTTCTTTTATCTATGGATGTATCGTTGAATACATACGTTGTGACCATAGATTAAAATAGAACAATGGCGTTTTCGATTTACTGCTTTAGAGCAATTTGAGATTACTTTCGAGATATTATCTACATATAATAATAATAATAATAATATTTATTCCTTTTTTTAAAGAAAATACAATACTCTATAGGAAGAGTTCAGAAGGGATTACAAAATATTACAGTACTTAAAACTATGATTCTATAAAATAACAAAAGATAAAAATCAAAATAAATATTAACATTTAAATCGTAGTAGATAATCCTAGTCCGAAGAAAAAAAAACAAATAAGAATTAAAAAAAAAGGAAAAGAAAAAACTATTAGTTAAGAATAAATGATCTAAGTTTTAAAAAACTTAAAACAAACGAGGACAACAACTTTACAAGATGCGGTGTATAGTTCTTCTAATTTTAATTGAAAATGATAAATACGCCTGGGGAACAAAAAAAGCGGTGCAACTTTATGATTCCATGGGCGAGCATCATTTATAAATTCGAAAATTGTGAAATAATTTTTTGCATTCAAATCAATATATAGGAGATTAAAATTAGCCTGCATACAAAACTCTTAATATTTGTAATATAATTTGCTGTAAATAATGCTCATTTAGCCAGACAATCTCAAAAAATTGTCTGTGTTAATAAACCTAGCTGAAATACACGTCACTGGCGCCTTAAACACGTAGAATTTCTAAAGTCGTAAATCATTTTAACGACGTCGTAAAAAATTTATGGCACAGTGGACCGAATAAGGTATTTGGATGTATTACATATAAAGCAAAACTATAGTATAATGGTCGGCATTTGCTGGTGCATTCGCGGCATCGCGTTGCCGGCTCTTCGAAATTTTCTTAAATATAGTAACATACATAAAGTTGTTTTAATTTATAATTACTTTTTCCAGCAATTTTAAACGCTTTATTTTAATGCAAACTAATAAATTTATATCTATGTATTTTTTTTAAATATTTCCAAACTAGCTTTCTAAGAACGTCACGAACTAACAGTTTACTGAAGTATGAAGTATACTTGTATAGTGAGCTTAGCAATTTTAGAAAATATATCTGACAACCTTGCTTTTTTCTACCTATTTTCAATTGAGAATGGAAATAGAGTAATGTTGTCAAGTAAATCAATAAGAGAGTCAATATCGCTTAATACCCTTAATTCAGGAGGTTTAATTTCATTGTAGATGGGACATTCAATTAAGATATGTGCCATTGTTTCAGGTCTAAATAAATTACACAGAGTACAAATTTCTGTGGGATTTATGGTGTATGTAATTCCTGAGTGCATGATTTTATAATAAATCTGTTACAAAGGCGTAATTGAGCAATTATACGAGCAGGGTATATAGGAAGTTTAACCTGTAGATAGCTTTTTGTTGTTCGAGTGATGGTAAAAGATCTGTAAAATACTAAAGATGAAGAGTTTGTTAGCGAATCAATATCATTTAAATACAGGTTTTCTTCATACTTTTTTAACAAAGTTAGTTTTAACGTCGCCTAAGGTTAGGTTAATCCACAAATCTGCACATCCTAAATTCCGTGTTAAATGTTTCAGCTGCGACAACCAGCTATATTTAGTATCAACATTTATGAGATATCTACTTTTTTTTCAGATCAGATTGTTAATATTTGAGAATGTAGATATCTACATTCTCAAATATTAACAATCTGATCTGAAAAAAATGGCAGGAAGTGTCGTTAAGAAACCATTTGGTCGACAAGTAGGTATCAGTGTGTAGTTCGCGAATGAATTGGTTCAAAAGAATTATTCTGTTTAGGCAACACAAGAAACTAGGCATACCAATCGACTCATTCTAAAAAAAATCAAACGCACTAATATCGATTCTTGATACTACTCGATAAATCAAGCATTAAAAAATTGATTTTCGATTAATCGATCGTTAGTCGATTTTTTTTAAACATACTTAATAGGACAAATAACATTAATTAATGACGAATTAGTGTAGGTACAAGTACGATGTAGTGTAGGTATACTACATGATACAATATGTTTTATTGTATCATGGGTATACTATACATGGTGGAGACTTTAACTGGAATATATTCGCTAGCGGGGTGGTGAATGATTTTTCAAAAAATTCCCGAGACACGTCAACTTTTTAAATGTATTTACCTACATTTTGCAAGTAATATAAAAATAGAGCCCTTCAGGGGTGGCTGAAACCACCCTCGACATGATTTTTTCAAATGCAACCCTATGGCTTGTGACCCCTCATTGTAAAGCTGGTGGAAAGAGGAATCCAACGCACTGATCAAATTTTAATTTTTAGTATGTTTGTAGGGTTGCATACAATTAAAACAATTTAAAAAATTAAATTTATTTTCAACGTAACAATTGTTCAAAGTGTGCACCATTCACTTGTTGGCAGCATCCCAGTCTGTGGTAGGTTTCGTCCCTTACATTATGCAACATTTGCGGTGTTATTTTTCCGATTTCCTCTCTTATCCTTTCCTGCAGATCTGCTATGTTGTTGGGTTTCTGAAAGTAAACCCTACTTTTAAGATGTCCCCACAAAAAGAAATCCAGTGGTGTAAGATCTGGACTGGAGACTGGATCTTGCTGGCCACTCAATATTACCTCGCCTCCCAATCCACCTACCGGGAAAAATACTGTCCAGATACTGACGAACAATGGCAGCATAGTGGGGTGGGGCCCCATCTTGCTGAAACCATAGCCACTCGTCGGTCAAGTTAGGGTTTAAGGAGTTTGGAAATAAATGACATAGCACTGGCATTAGTTCGTGCTGGAGTAAACGCAAGTATCTTGCTCCATTAAGAGTGTCATCAAAGAAAAATGGTCCTACAATTCTATCTTGTATTATTCCGGCCTGCACATTAGTTTTCTGTGGACGCTGAGTATGAAGTTCCCTCATCCAATGGGGTTCTCTTCAGCCCAGTAACGACAATTTTGGAAATTTACGTGCCCATTTAATGTAAAAGTAGCCTCGTCAGAAAAAAATATCCACTCTAAAGATAACTGGTTTTGATCAATACAAGTCATCAATAAATCGCAAAATTCCACTCGTCGATCTGGATCATCTTCAAGTAGCTCTTGAACAGCTTGCATTTTATATGGGTGTTTTTTCTCATATTTAAGTATTTTTAAAACTGTTTTGTGATTAAGATTACTATCACGGGCCAGTTGACGGGCTGGAGTGAATGGATTTTCTTCTAGAGCAAGCAACAAATGCAACTTCGTGTCGTCATCAACAAGAGCCTGCCTCTTACTCGGTACTTCTTGATATGACCCATCTCTCGATATTGTGCCTCAATTTTACTAATGGTACCTTGATTTAGTGGTGGCGAGTCAGGATGCGTTTCTCGAAACAAGCGAACAACTTCGCATTGAGTTCGCGCCCCATCACCATATCCAATCATCATCAAAAATTTCGATTTTTAGTGATTTAGTTAAATAAGACATTTTCACCAATTTGAAATAACACTACGTTTCAAACTCTGAATACACTCAGCATACAAACTAAATTACTCTTTGCGGCCGTGTAAAAACACTAGCAAAAAATAACAAATAGGTATCAGTTGTGGCAAAAAATTGCTTGGAATTTTTCGTGGGGATATATGAAAAGTAAGGTTTACATTCCAAAACTAAACAACACACATTTTGAGTACGAAAGTGTTGCGTTAAAAATAAATTAAACTATAAAATTACGTTTTAATTGTATGTAACCCTACAAACATACTAAAAATTAAAATTGGATCAGTGCGTTGCATTCCTCTTTCCACCAACTTTACAATGAGGGGTCACAAGCCATAGGGTTGCATTTGAAAAAATCATGTCGAGGGTGGTTTCAGCCACCCCTGAAGGGCTATATTTTCACATTACTTGCAAAATGTAGGTGAATACATTTAAAAGTTGACGTGTCTCGGGAATTTTTGAAAAATCATTCACCACCCGCTAGCGAATATATTCCAGTTAAAGTCTCCACCGTGTATGTTTTGTGGTAGGTACTATAATATAAAAATGTTGTCCTCTCTCTAAAGATCGTAAAGTTCTTTGTAACAATTCTTTTATATAAACTAGCAATCAATAAATAAAACAATAAGTAAGTAAATTATATGCGTCTATTGAATTAAATTAACGAAAAAAAAAAAAAAAAAAAAAAAACCGTTGCCATTTAAAGATCATCAATTCCAATCTGACCGAGTTGTTTTTGTGTTCAGCAAAATTGTGAAATCGCTTTTTTGTTATTATAACGAGAATCGGTCCGATTTGAGGGGTTCTTGGATCGATTCACTTGGTGCTTCAGATCGATCTGAAAAATCAATTATTTCACTCTTAATAATCGATTTCAGAACGACATGCCTACAAGAAACTAGTTCATTGGTTATTCAAAAACATTTTGGAATCGACATTTAATAAACGTCGATGATTGAAACTCCCTTTACAAAACGAAAAATGTGAGTATGTACCTACCTACTTTATTCTGTTGTGTAGGTTTTTACAATGCTGTGATTCTTTCACTTGTTTTTCCGGTTCAATTTATGATTACACTTATTTTCTTATTTCTAAATTGTTGGCAATGGCTAAAATCTATCAACGAATCTTCACCCACCCCAATCAATGGGCGCATTCAGGGACGCTCAGCCGCTGACCGCTATGTGTTAGTAGTTAGCCTTTTCTGACACTCAGCGGCTTAACACTCCCTGAATCGTTTGTATGAGTTTCGCAAAGATCTAAAAAACGTAATATGTTCTATGGCATAGATAACTTTCATGAATCATGGATTCATAATTCCCTGCCGTGTTCTGTGCTTAAAGACACTTAAAGAACAAAGGTTCGTTTTCTTTTCCATAACTTTTGTTTAAAAACAAGCAATATTTTCTTTTCTATAACTTTTGTTTAAAAGTGGGTTAAAAATCAGTTGCTCACAGCACAGATAAAACGACAGAGAGAATCATGATAGAATTATTGTCAAGTCAGCATCTCAGCTATAATATTTTAGGCTTAGTGAATTGGTCAGCCGCTGAGTTCAAAAAAGTGTCAGCCACGTCCATTCAGGAAGTAGCTAAGTTAGCTACTCAGCCGCTGACCGTCCCTGAATGCGCCCATTGACTCAGTTTGAGTCAATGAATCCCCACCACAATACCCGCTGAAGTTGGGTGAATCCCAGTTTGTCTTTATATAAAATGAATGAATAAGTTAAGTGTCAATTTTCAGCGATATTTCCAAGCTCACAGTTCGAGACACACTGTGTGTGCATGTTTTTCACCTTTATCTGTTTCATAACTTAGTTTTTTTTATATAAAAATATAACTATACATATATGGTGCTTCATTTGAAACGGACATTTTTTATTTTTCGCTGACACATGAAAATTTGTTCCCTCACATCGAAAAAAAAATTCCCTCAAAATTTCAGCTCTTAATTTTAATTTTAAGTACTTCCTCTCGATCGATGAATTTTTCCCATTTAAATAACATGTAAATCATTGGTATTTTTTTTAAATTATTTGCTTAAATTTTGTTTGTTTGTTTAAATGGTTTGCGATTGGTCACAATCTGTATTGTATTAGAGACCCTTTAAAAGTGACCATTAATATATAGACATCCAAAAAGAAAAAACGTCCGAGTTTGGTTGGCCGAGAAAAAAGACGTATTTCTACTCTTAATCGAATTTATAACCTTATTTACTTGTCAAAACTGTCACATTATATGACAGCCGTTGTTTATTTTACAAATTGTGACAGTCACTTGTCATTTGACATAACCGAAAAGCTTAGACATGACCACTATTTCCATCTCTCTCGTTCATAGCCAGAGTTGATGACGTTTTTTTTGGATGCCTATATTTTTCTGTAACTTGAACTGTCTCGTCGGTATCGGCCTCAAAATCCCAATTTCCACGAAAATTGTCATATTTTCTTTGTTATCAGCGTAATGGCTCAAGTTACAATAAAAAAGAACAATTTGTAGGAAATTCAATTTTCTGCAAAAAATGTCTCATTACATACTTTTGCTAAAGTGCGTGGTTCACAAGATATATTCAGTTAAATATATTAAAAACTAGCGACCTGCCCCGGCTTCGCCCGGTTTACGACATCTCATTAGAAACCTCTAAAATGATCAGTGTTTCTCTACTATATTATGCATGTATTATACATACAGTGCGTCCATAAAGTGACGCATAAATTCATTATTAGCTAAATGAACAATATTATTGAAAATTCCCGAGACAGGTCAATTTTTGATTGCGATTTACTATTTTGTCACATACTAATTTAATATACAGGGTGTCCCACCTTCGAGTAATGACGCCACCACCGATTTTTTTAAATGGGAACACTACATTTTTTTTTTTCAATTTTCGGATGACCCCTGGCCGAGCTGAGTCCAAAAATGTATCACAAGTTGCTTCTATCTATTACAGGGTGGACAACAGTACAAAAATTACAAATTATGTATTGCTGATTAAACGCACTAAAAAAATTAAATTAACGTTATTGTGATACAAAAATACAACTACTTTAATAAACACCAGTTTGGACAAGACGCGCGAATGACGCGAGGCGCGATACGTGGTTCGTTATTTTTTGTCATTTGTTTTTTGATTGTCATTGTCATTTTTTGCCATATTAAAAACGGCTATTTAGAGTTCACTTTTGTATTGTTAACGCTTCAAAGTAGGTACTTTAAGTGAAACCTAAATCTAATTTATTTAAAACGTTTTGTTGAAAATGCCTTTAAATGAAAGGGATAGGATTGAAATTCCTAATGATGATTGGTGTTGGCGACAGAATGCGGACTCAACAAGAGGTGTGTAGTAGAGTTGGGAAGAACGATTCATTATCCGGAACATTCCGAACATTCTCGTTCCGATAAAATACCGTTCCAAAAGAACGATATATCGGAACGTCGTTCCATGGTCAAGTTTTATGGTATTTACTAGCTGACCCGGCAAACGTTGTTCGCCATATTGAAAATTTGGATTTATAGGTATATTTTGATGCCAAATAAAAAATACAAAAAAAAATTTGCCAGAAAAATAGAAAAATTTCTGGATAGGGACACCCTAATCACCTAGCGGTATGAAATATACTTACGACCTATTCTCATACCTACCAATATATAGACATCCAAAAAAACGTCATCAACTCTGGCTATGAACAAGAGAGATGGAAATACCGGTCGTCTCAGCTTTTCGATTATGTCAAACTTTTGACAAGTGATTGTCACAATTTGTAAAAAAACAATGGCTTTGTCATATGATGTGACAGTCTTGACAAGTAAATAAGGTTATAAATTCGTTTAAGAATAGAAATACGTCTTTTGTTTCTTGGCCAACTTTGCTGACGGTTTTTTTGGATGTCTATATATAAAGAATTTCATAAAAAATCGGTCGAGCCGTTTCGGAGGAGTGCGACCACAAAACGCCGTGACACGAGATTTTTATATATGTACATATGAGTTTGCCAAAATTCTCCATAATCCTACGACACTACTACAGCGATATGCTGTGACACTACCGTGTCAAAATTTACAGAATTAAAATATATTACTAGTTAGTAAACTAAATAGTAAACTTTGACCGTGTTATGTAGTTATCCACTCTTTTGCTTATCATTTTTGTTTTCAAATCATTTCTTTAAATCAGAATTCTTCTGTGCGGGTCGCCGGGTCGCGTTATTACTTAAACTCATGATTGCAAAAAACGACTTGCGAAAAACACCACACATTTTTATACAACGAAAACGGTTTGATTCATAAAAGTTTATAATTTCGCGAAAATCTAGAAGGAACGATTACACAGTATATTTTTAATTTAAAAGAATAATCAAAAAACAGTTTGACGTTTGACCAATACACATTCCACATTCCACACTAGAAATCGAGATCCAACTATCACCGCCCCAGCTGAACATAACTCGAAACCCACATTCATCCAAATGTGCCAAACTGAACGACGAAACGTCCCGTCCCTGTGCGTTCAATTGTGATGAAAGTGATCGTGATATTGTGTGGTACGTCGCCGATCCAGTCCGACCTAAGTTCCGTCGGTTCCGTCGGAACGGGAGTAGACACTCCCGTTTCGAAATAATGCGTTCCGCGAGAAATGAATACCGTTCCGAGTCGTTCCAACAAAATACCGTTCCAAAAAGAACGTTCCGAACGGAACGACACACCACTAGTGTGTAGATTATTCCATGAAATGCACCCAGATCGTGAACCTGTTTCACAATCTACAGTAAGCAGAATAGAGCGAAAATACAGAGAATTAGGACACGTGAGGATGCACCAAGGCAAGGTAGACCTAAAATTAATGAAAATGTTCAACAAGACGTAATTTTGTCGGCACTAGAAAATCCATATTGTACAGTACGGCAAGTATCTAGGGATTTGAATATTGGAAAGTCTCAGTATCGAATATTTTTAAAAAGGTAAAATACCATCCCTATAGAGTACGCCTCATCCAGAATTGGCTGAAGACGACTTTGACCGAAGAACTGAATTCTGCGAGTACATGATGGACCACAATAATCAAAATAACGGTTTCATTGCGTACATTTTATTTTCTGACGAGGCAACGTTTTTTTGAACAGGGCATGTTAATCGGCAAAACACCCGCTACTGGTCTCAGGAAAATCCACACTGGATGCAAGAATACCATACGCAACATCCACAAAAGGTCAATGTGTGGGCTGGTATGAAGCAGAATTGTTGGTCCATACTTTTTTGATGAAAATTTGACAGGAGCATCGTATCTGAATTTTTTACAATATACATTAATTCCTGACTTGACCCGGCTATTTCGATATTGAAATAGCCAATACTTCAGACGGCAGAATTTGGTTTCCAACACAGGATGGTGCACCACCACATTTTTTCTATAGCTGTGCGTGAGTTTTACACAGAACCTTTCCAGATCGGTGGATAGGAAGAAGAGGATCAGTGGAATGGCCCCTAGATCACCTGATCTTACTCCACTAGATTTCTTTTTATGGGGTTATTTGAAATCTAAAGTTTATACTAATAGACCCGAGAACATCCGTGAGCTCAAAGATCGAATCAGGCAAGAAACGTTAAACATAACACCTGCTATGTTACAAAATGTCAGAAGCTTGAATGTATTGCCCGATTCGGTCATTGTTTAGCAGTCAACGGAGAACAATTTGAGCATTTATTGTGACTTTTCTAAAAATACAGAAACGTATAACTTTCTAATGAAATTTTTTCAAACACTTTATGTATTGTTGTCCACCCTGTAATAGATAGAAGCAACTTGTGATACATTTTTGGACTCAGCTCGGCCAGGGTCATCCGAAACTTGAAAAAAAAATGTGGTATTCCATTTAAAAAAAATCGGTGGTGGCGTCATTACCTTCGAAGGTGGGACACCCTGTATATTAAATTATTATGTGACAAAATAGTAAATCGCAATCAAAAATTGACCTGTCTCGGGAATTTTCAATAATATTGTTCATTTAGCTAATAATGAATTTATGCGTCACTTTATGGACGCACTGTATAAACCTTCCTCTTGAATCACTCTACTATAACAAAAAACCGCATCAAAATCCGTTGCGTAGTTTTAAAGATCTAAGCATACATAGGTAGGGACAGACAGCGGGAAGCGACTTTGTTTTA
>JAPWTK010001479.1:0-32500 GCA_029963805.1 Aromia moschata
TGTACACATGATCATTTACAAGACTATTTCATATTAAGAGTAAACTAGAAGGAACTTTGCTAAACCTAACAATTAATTAAATTACACGTATATTTTCATTCTTTTCATGCACATCTTATTATGTTCTTGTAATACTAATTATATTTAATAGGTTAGATAAGTAATTTAGCACAATATTTCCTTACCAATAAGTAGAATAATTTATATTATATCCTTAAATGCCAATCCTAGAAATGAAACAATAGTTTTATAACGAAATAATGCACAAAACGAACAATTTGATGCGAATCAAAATTTTCCATTAGGGACGCTTCCTAAAACAACAACAATCAAGTTTTAAATTAAAATCCCGCGTTTCTATTGGGTGAAGTGGCTTGCCTAGGCAAACAGACCTATGGGATTGCTGCCACCGATAACGCGGCCATTTCGTTATTTATACTTTTTCCCCAGATTTGGGGAATAATTAATTTCAAAGTTAATTATTTAATTTCGGAAAATTATTATTATTGATATTATTATTATCCAAAATGTCTAGTTTGAATTGCTTTACTTTCTTTAATGCATATAAGGGGATATATATAACATAGCGAAATATCGCATCAGCTCGTTGCTGAAATTATTACGACTTAAGGTGCATCTGGCAACATCGTACTTGTAGCGTGTTGCGAGGTCGTGAATGCTAGTTTCACCTCGTGGTCTAAAGCAATAAACATATAGTCTTTACTCCTATACTGTGATATAGTATAGTCTAAAGACTGTTTTACACATACCAATTTATTGCACAATGGGTGCGTTCCACTAAGCGTTCCCAATGCTAAAAATATTCCTTCAGCCGTTCACACATGACAACCACTGTCGTCATGGTCGCGACGAAACGTCACTAATGACGTCATTATTTTCGCTAACGCCAGGCTCACAACGACCCATTTAAAGAGGTAGGTCGAAGTGGACGTTGAGACATTCGGCGCAATTTTTAAAACTTAAAGATGGCAACAACAAAAAATTCTGCATGATTCGGAAAGAGATATATTAGTGGAAGCTCATGTTTCTCCAGCAGATGCTGAACGTGCGGCCACAGGTAAATATAATTATATTAAATAATCTTAGTTTATATTCAACAGCCATCTATACATTTTTCCTTATTTCTCACTAATATAACCTAAAAAATTTAATAATGAATGTTTATTTTCATTGAGAATATATTTCTTTCATATAGAAAAATTAAGTTTCTTTAAGCTTCTACTTTATTTTTTTCAAACTCGACATTTGTAATGTTTACGTCAACGCTCAAAACGTTCCAGTATCCATTCCAATTTTGAGATTATGATTGTAACGCTCGCAAGCAAGTGGAACGGGAAAAACCGCGGTCGTGAGCGTGATTGTTGTGAGTTAGGCATAAAGAAACCAAATAAGAAGTAAAATTTTATTAAATAGCCCCTAAAAATGGAAACACGTTCAGAGCGCCTCCAGCGGATTTCTGGACTCAAAATAAAATGAAAGACACCTTCAGAGCGCCCCCAGCGGTTCTGACTGTAATAAAATTAATCTACTTTGATTTCTCCAAAAATCACCTAGATGGCCATAATAAAAGTTAAACAAATATTTGTAACTGTGTTCTTTCGCAAATACAAAAATACAATGATTAGTGAATTATGTCATAACAAATTGAAATTGTGATTGGCTGGAATCATATTCACAAATACAAAAGAATATGACCTTCTGGTGTTTCCGCAGTGCCCTCTGCTACATCTGTACCGTCTGGAGATTTGTAACAACTAACAACGAACAACAGTTTTGATTAATTAATGCCGGGATGTATGTGTGAGGTTAGGTTTTATTTTTTTTTATCGGTAATGTCGGTAATCTTTCCTTTTCCCCTTTTGGGTGTTTGTTAAAGGAAGTATTTTTGCACTAAATATTTATGTAAGTATTTTGACAAGTTTTTAATGTCTTGAATTACTCTTTGCCACTTTTTCTTAACCAGTATTTAAAAACGAGTTGTCCAGGTCAAAAAGAAAATGCGTATCATTGTCATGCACCAAATTGTAAAAGTATCCTTTTTTACAGAAATATTAGAAATCCCTTCATTTAAAAATAAATCGTTTTTCCACGAGGAATGGGGATAGCCCATTATTTTCTATTTTCAAGTTCCATTGTCAATTTGTTGGAATCCGTGGTTATTTATTTATTTATTTTTTAATATTTTTTTTTATTTTTATTCTATTTGATTATTTTTTTAGATTTAACTTTTTTGCAGGATTTTATATATTGTACTTTTAAATCTTACTACTGGTGTTACTATAGAATGCATTACTGACATTTTATTTTATCTTCAAATTTTCTTCGCACTTCAAATTTTATTTCTTAGTACTGGTAGTTCTATTTTATTTTGGTAGTGAAGATAGATACATATGTCTACGAATTCTACTGAAATATTTAAACACTTGGATATAGTGTTACACTACTGTATATATGTCAATATATACTTTTAACTAATGATGGATAATAAATTATTTAAAAATACCTAATAATAATCTTACCATTATTCAGGTTCGTTCAGTAGTACATCGTACGAAGAGAACCAAATAGTTCGAAACATGTGTAACTATCTACATTTTATCAATGTTTGTTTCTATAGACTGGCGTCCTTAAACGGTGTAACTTTAAGTAGTAAACATATTGTTAAATTAATTTAATTTCCAATTTGTATATACATATATAAGTTTGAATTTATGCTGTCAAAAAATTTATAATTAAAATTTTCATTTACCACTAAAACAATCACAGATGATGTCTGGAAACAATATAAATTGCTAATCAACCGCAGCAGCTAGTTTTATTGTAAATGTTAAGTTTATTGTAATTTTGACAGCATATATTCTTATATTTTAAAATTTGAATTATACCGCCTGGGATATAGCAGCATTCGGAACTAAACTAAGCTGCCATCTCCGGATTTTCAGGAAAGTTGTAGTCAAAAGGTATATAAACTGCAGTTTTTCCGTCGGGTTAAAACAGTTTTCCGAGTCCAGATGGTCCGACAGAAATAGTGCTAGTGTGGTGTTTCCAGTAAATCAACATGGAATCGAACCCTCTTATTTGGTTTCTTTATGGAGTTAGGCGGCCGCCGGATGCCAGACAGAGTATGAGGAAGAAGAAGGTTACTCAGCTGGTCATCTTTGAAAATATGTATGTATAAAGTCTTATTGAAAAAGTGTGGTTTTTCAATAAAGTGTGTTATCGTTATTGATTGATTAATAATTCCTTAACAAAGAAACCCCTCCGGGCTTACGAAGTGTAAAGTAAGTCACCGTTCAGTTGCCAACAATGTCAACATAACCTCAATGAAATGTAAACGTTATTTTTAATATTTGATAGATATGTACGAATATACACAATTGAGAATGCAACTCTAGAGAACGATGTTAATTTTTCAAAAATAATAACAAATAATTTTTCTTTTCGAAACAGTCGTCGTCGTGCCACAGCTACACATTTTAACATTACTCTCACTTCTCAGCGTTGCTCATGTCTCTAAAATCAACAAACGATGTGGATCCGATAAAGAATGAAAGAACGGGCAATGTTAGAGAAGTAGGGTCTCAGGCTATATGGAGTCTTTCGTCGTGTAAACCAGGTCGGTGTTCATACAACACCATATTATTTACCTGTAATGATATAAGATTTAGGCATCGAAAGTGGATCAATTGCGTGATGACAGAGCAGACACTTACTGGCAATCAGACGGTCAATTTACCGCACCTTGGTGAACATACAGTTCCAAAGGAAAACGACAATTAGCTTATCTATATTTACACGGATTATAAACTGGATGAAAGCTATACCCTAGCAGGATATCCATAAGGGTGGGGACACATTTCAACGATTGCAAGAAATAGAAGTTATAATGCTAACTGAACCATCAGGTGAAAGTTGTTCACTGTATTTTGTACTACTTATCAATATGAAAACTGTATTCTTTCCAGGTTAGGTGCACGTACCGATAAAGGATATAAGAGATAAACCAATTCGGGTATTTATGATCCAGATAGTGTAACAGTAACCACCAAAATGGAAGAGATACGCATATGCGACAAATTAAAATACACAGTCCCATAGAGAATGCCAGTATACCGATAGAAAATTACATGAATTTTCTACCGTTGAATTCCAACAGCATGCTACTATTAGATAGAGAGTCGGCTTTAAATAGGATTCCGTTTGTAAACTTTATTATTTTGGTACTTTTAAGTTTTCTTATATGTATATCAACCCTTTTCAGTCATTGCTAAAATAAAGTATTCCTATTCCTAACCACGATATTTACTAATTAAATCTCAAACCTCAGGTCTTGTCACTAGACGGATTTTTTTTGTTGCTATATTTTCTTGGTAATATATGTAGGTGCTAGCAGGTTACTAAAATAAAGTAAGGGTATATAATGTCACATATATAAACAGTACTGCCTAAACTTCTGTCAGTACGTTTATCAAACGGAAAGTCAAAACAATAAACACAACAATTTATATTGTTAGAAAGGCGATAGAAAAAGTTACAAAATTATACAAACTGCTGGTCAAAATTAACATAATACTTTTTAAATCAGCACCATTTGCGGTTCCATTTAGGATAGACTTATGATTTTTACATTTTGACTGCCTATAGGGGTTGGTTTTAACCCTTCAAGTCACTTTGATGTGACCCAAAGGGTTAACGCCGTCCACACCCTAAAACTAATCCCACATCAAAATTTGAATTCACAAGATTTCGATGACAATTTCAGATACATACAGGATGGACTTCGAAGGATGTTGTCGGGTAAAAATTACGTGAACCCACCCTTCTGCATTTACAGTGGGTTTTTCATGGTTCGACCTCTGTTGTTAAATAATTCAGTTTAGCAAAAACTTTTCGATATAACTTCCAGCATTTTTTCCTTCAAATAAGTAACTGTCTTCTTAATACTTTTTAGTAACGTTATTAGTTTAGAAACTTATTGCTGAAACTTATTTTTTACACGATGAAAAGTATATTTATGTAGACATAATTACAACTTATTGCCACCCTTGCTTATTTACAGCTCCTTTCTAAGTTATTCTCACACTCAGTTCCATGTTTAAAAATTAAAGAAAAAAAATACGATATTGAAAAATCCTTTAACCAACAAATTCCTTTATTTGTTGACTATGTTTTTAGTATTACATACATAAAAATTAATCACAAGAAAGTCATTGTGGGGCCCTTCCACGACCGAATCCTTGCCTAAACTCGACATCGCCGACTCCAAGGCCGACGTCGGCCTTCTTGTCTGCACCCGGACCTCCGGAGAGTTCTCCTGTAGCCGGCGCGGTCCTCTGAGGGTTTGGATGTTTCAGACCTGAGGGCCGCTGGTCGAGGACGTGTCGCCTCTGTGCGGGCAGGCCTCTTCAGGGTGGACGGTACGATCTCTGGAGGAAGATGCAAGAACGTCCTGAGGTACTCGATTCCTGAGTTGGTCAAGTACCTAAGGCCAGCACACAATGAATAAGAATTTAATCGGAACTATTCAACTAATTTCAAGTCATCAAGCTAGATAAGTCATTACTAGAGGCCGGATCTCTAGCGCACATTCCAAGTAACTTCTATCAAGCGATAACATACTGTTAACATTTTTAAAATGATGCTATATTTATATTAGTTACAGGGCATTCAAAACAAGCATTGCGGCACCTGGTACACGCTTAACGAATTAATTACTGTGCATTTTGTTTATTGAAACGTCCGTTGGTTTCTATTCGAGTGTATTTTTACCACTAAAAAATGAAATACTACTTTTAATAATGATCAGTATTGTTGTGTACATCATCCTCGTTATCCTGTTACCTTACTCGTCATGGATTAAAAAGGCATCCACTTTTTACATTTTATATATTTTCTGAAGAAAGAATATAACAGGTTTCTATGATGCAAAAATTTGGTTAAGAGGAAAGCATAAACAGATGCAAGACTTGAATATTAAAAATTAAAATTGAAGATAGGACAGCTGGCTAGTAAATATTTGAAAGGCTGTTCTGTTTTCTCCATTTTGCTGAGGTTGACTATTTTGATCCATGTAAGTTTTTTAAAGGTTAATGTAAAGATGTTAGTATGAATTAGGTATAATTTTACCTTGTTTCAGTCAAGCATTAAAAAAAGGCGGAAAATATTAAAAAAACTGCAGCACCTTCAAAGAACGACCCATGATAGATAAGTGTATTTGGATGCCTGAGGTAAGTTACTAGCTATTTATTCTGAGCTTCTTTACACACGAGCCTCAGTCCTATCCTAATACTGACTTAATGTACGATTGAAATTCGGTATAAAGTCGTTACACAGCTATACCGATTAACTTACCAATAGTAATGCCTCCATGCAAATTGTTCCTTCACATAACCCTTGGATTTTAAAGACTGCAGTGCTTTGATAACCTGTAAGTTTGGAATACTTTCTAGTTCTGGATGTTTGGGTGCGTGATAATCCTTTTTGGCTACCATAACTCCCTCCTTGAAGAGATATTCGTAGATAGCTACTCTATTCTTTTTTGGCATCAACATCCTGAAATTAAAATAATAGGTTATGTATACGAACACAAGGAGCTTTTGGCTTTCACACAGTAACAATTGCAAAATATTGATGGCTCTGTATCTAATATTGGTACAATATTAAGATTTCAATTACTTTAGACAATTTAATGGTATGATGACTAAAGTACAATCAAATATAAAATATTTACGTACTTCGAAACCGATTTTTACGAATGTCAAAACGAAAAGAATGTAATCTATGGCCTATGGATAAGGAAAGAAGCATAGAATAGAGAATAAGGGAACAAAATGCTTAATGAGCAGGGTAGACAACTTATAAGTTGTGAATTCTTTGCTGTAGTTTGTGGTAAATATGATATTTTGTTTTGGGTATCTCTGTCCTACTTCTACACACAGCAATTTCAGACACGAGAAACATACACTTAATGTGTAATATATATGTAAATCCAATGGAAAACACTAAAAAAGGTAAATTAAAGATTCATAGCACCAATCAATTCAATATTCAATATGTATATTATATAATAAATTGTAATGTTATATCCTTTATTTGAACTGAAAAAATGCATTAGACATACATTTTAATGGATAATATAATCATTTTTATATTGCAGGACAGTGTGGTGATATCCTTTCTTTCCTTTAATTTTTTGAAATGAGGTTTTTTGTTGGCTGGTCAAACATTTCTGAAACAAACACGCACTAGGGAATGGAAACTGTTATCGAGTGATTATATTTTGACGCAAGTATTTTTCGAAATTCCATGTATTGTGTGTCTGCTATACGTATATGTTTTTAACTACCTGTTCAAACAATTGCTAAAACCCACAGGAACACGCCTGCCCTATTTAGGCATTTTTTTTAGATACTCTTGTGTCTGGCAACAACAGAAAGACGTGGCAACCGCGCATAACCGCGCAAGTTGACGCGAGAGAGCGCACGGTGTAACTACACTCGACATCCACATATCCGAACTTTTTCGTTCAGCCAAATTCCACATTTCCGAACTTTCTTCACCTCCAGGGAGTAACCGAACCTGGCACATGCGTAAAGGGTTTTTTTGGCTGATTCGACAGCGACAAGTTCGGATGTGTGGGAAGACAAGTCGGAATCGTGAATTCGAAAATCGCGTGTTCGGAAATTTCGGATATGTGGATGTTGAGTGCACAGAGATGTTTTGTGAACTACAGGGTAAAATCTAAACACGTCAGTTATTTTGCCCATCCTTATTTATAGATTATCTGAAATGGGACATTATTAAAAGCAGTTACTGTATTATCTTTATTTAATAATCATTAATAATTCAGTTATCGTCGGGTTCAAGTTCAGTGCACGTTTAAAGTAAATACACTCGACATCGACATATCCGAACCCCATATTTCCGAACTCCGAACTTCCGAACTTTCTCCCACGATATATCCGAACTATTTAGTTCCACGCAACCGAACTTGTCGCTGATTGGTTGACGATAAAAAACCGCGAAATTTAAACGAGAAAAAAATGTAAACAATAATGCGATTGTTATCACACATTTCGATTGTCACAGAATTCAGCAAGGAGGAAATCGTCCTCCCTCAGCAGCACACCTCTGAGACAGGTTCTCCAAGAGTTCTTCTTTGTACAAACCAGTGAAAAACACTTCTCTCAAATGGCGTATCATAAGTACTGGTGCACTTTTTGCGTCAATCCGTTCACTCAATTTTCGTCTTTTTTTCTAAATTCCGACAAGTAAATTTTTCCAAGAATTTCTGTCACTGACACTGACAATTTACAAATATTGTACATCTTACATAGTTCAACATTTTTAACACCATTTTTTGCGTGATTTATCAGTTCCAGCTTTTGCTCCAAGGTTAGCCTCTTAGCAGGCTCTTTTCTTTGCAGACAAACAGTACAATTAGGTTTGTTTTGTATCACGGTTTTCTTAAAATACATATTTTCTCATCATTTTTCATTTCAGTTTTAAATTATTATAGGTTACGTCAACAAAATGTTCAATAAAACAAACCTTTACTTTGAATTACAAAATAATTACCTGCATCACTCTCTCCTTTACACCTGGTAACATTTTTTTAGTTTAAAAAACGTGCTTTTATTAACATGTATGTATTACATTTGCATAAAAAACTCGAAAAACAAAGAAAAGTACACATAATGAGCCAGAAAACCCTTTGCGCATGCGCCAGCGTTCAGTTCAGTTCGGTTATTCCGAGGTGAAGAGAGTTCAGAAATGTGGAATTTTGCGGAACGGAAAAGTTCGGATAGTTGTCGATGTCGAGTGTAGAGTAATTGAGGCAATAACTTAAACAAACACAGCATGTCTCTGGCAGTGAAAGTAGCTATTGCGCAGATTCCCTTATCTTTAGATACACTCGACTCCCTCTTAAGTCACCAAATGCGTGCACATCTCGTTTAAGTAACGAAATTTATTCTCTCTTAAGCTCACGTTTAAAAGCAATGATAACCTCAACTTTTTCGAGTTTTTAGTTGCAAAAAGAAATATTTAGAGATGTACCATAGCACTTGTTATAATGAAAAATGGGCCAGCTGAACGAAAAAATCAACGTAAGTATACCCAGTCGTGCGCGACAAAGTTCAATTTTCCACTTGAGTGAGTATTTTAAAGGTTAAATATATTTAAAAGACACCTAACCTATTTTAAAGGTTAGGTGTCTATATTTAATGTATTACACAATCATTTTTTTCAAAATAAAAATTGTACATATTCATGCCGAGAATCTCAATTTCCAAACGGTAGTCCTAAAACTTTTTACAAAGGCGGCGACTTAAGAGGGAGAGTTTCGTGACATAAAAGGGAGAAACGTGGTGACATAAGAGGGAATGTGAGGGATTAAGCGAAGGCGATTTAAGAGGGAGTCGAGAGTATAAAAAATAAAACTGGGAAACAAAACTCCAAAGGGAACGCAGTGACGGTCCTATCAACATTTTTAGATTGTGCGAGATCTAAAAGCGCCCCCCTCCAAATACAAAAATCTTTATTGTTTAGGATTCGACATTTGTCACACACGGTATCTTAATTTATAACCTTATTTAATTGCCAGGGCTGTCACTTTTTGTTATAATCTAGTCTTCTTGGTTATTATTTATTTTACAATTATTGTAACACTTAGGTACTTGTCAAAAGGGTTTGACATAACCGAATTGCCTTAAGAGGGTTCATGAGTAAATTTTTAGTAATAAGAATAAGAATATAATAAGCATAAAAGTTACGTTTTCTATATGTCCCCAGTTCATGCAGCAAATCCTATTTTTAAAATTATTACTAAAAATTATGTTTACTGCATGAACTGGCTCATTATAAAACGAAGGTTTAACTTTTATGCTTATTACTATTCTTATTCTTATTACAATAAAAATTTTCAGATGAACCCACCATTAGACGTGACTTCGATTTCCATATATGTACATATATATTATTAGTCGCGTCAATGAATACATAAAACAGGCAATCTTCAGAAGTCCTCAAGAACAGCTCCGATTTTGATGATTGTTTTTTAATTTGGTTTTATTATATTATTTAAAATCAGAAACCTTTTGGAGCGGGGATTGGAATTATTTATGTTGTTTAAACAATATCTATGATATTTATGTAGGAAAACAATTTTTTTATACAATATCCATTAAAAACTTGGAAAAAAGATATATTTATGTTATTTTTTTATATTGCTATTATAAATAGTTTTAAATTATATGTCAATATATTAATGAATGTTATAAACAATTACCTATAAGTTTTTTCTATGTAATAATGACATGGAATTAATTTGTGGACCAAAATATTAATTTTTTATTAACTGTAGAATATTATTTTATATATAAAAAAAATAAATTTAATTTTCATTTATATTTTGCGTTTCGTCTTCTTCAAGTGGTGGGTGGTTATTGCAGTCATTTCCACTGCAAACAATGCAGGCTGGTGAGCAATGAAGACTACCTTTCTGCAGCCACACGCTAAACTGCATCCTGTTTTGCAAGAGCAAAATATAATTTTTAAAACGTTGTTAGGTGCTGCTGGTTGTGTCATTTTGATTGGTTTTAAATAATGATTTTTTTTCCAACCCCATTTTTCAAGGGGTATTGAAGAATTATTTTTCCATTGCTGAACTTGTAGGTAGACTCTCTTAATATGTTGTTTTGCTGCAGCTTCTGTCGGAGGTAACGAATTAAGTTGTACGCTTTTATTTTTTGAAGCTAATGCTATGGAACGTTTATATCGCAGTTAATTCAAGTTTTTGGCAGTTTTAGCACCACACATTGTGAGAATACAATTAATACCGTCATTAAAAAGCACTTCTTCACTTTGCTCCTCAACCAAAAAATTTTCAGCTGCTGCACGTAACGTTTGATTATCATCAAAAATTTTAATAAAACTATTTTTACCTTTGTTATAGAAAGCGGATGTAGTATCACATCCAGTGAATGCATGAATAAAAAAACAGATGCTCTTTTTTTAATATTTAAATATTTCTCTGATATTCTTTTTGTTGAATAAACTCGTTGCAAGGCATTATTTTTTAGTGGTTAAAAAAAAACATTTCTTTATCATCAGGTGCTAAAGCGATCAATAATACTAAGACATCAATATCCTCTACTACAACAACTACATGAAGAAAGGAACAATCTATAGCTGATTGCACCATTAAACGATCAGCGTCACTTTCGGCTTGACCACTCAATATTATTTCCGACCAGTTTTTTGCAGAGAAGATTAATAAACCTATTTTTATTTTTGCTGTTTCCTAAAAAAATTTTCTTTAGTTGTATTTAGAGGCATGTCTTCTTCAAATAAATAATCATCTACGATTTCTCTCTCGGACGTTTTAGGTCCATCATTATTATATCCATCAAATACAACTTACTTTAACATTAGTGCAATAATTATTACGTAAATATCTAATGTACTGTTGGCAAATATCTGAAAACTTTTTATTTTTTTCCTATTTTAATCTATGAAGTAGCATACCACCATCAATAATATAGAAAAATTAGTAACATCATTAACATCCTTTTCACATTGTACAAAAACATCATATAGTGTTGATTTGGTCGTTTTCCTCATTCCAGCGTTATCAAAGAGTGAAAGAGGATAGGGAGCCAGCCTCGTAGTCAAAATATTGGCGAAGTTCGTCATTACTTTTTCTGAAAAAGCATAAACGTTGAAAAATTAAATTTGGATCTACAGCAACTTCACTATTATTAACTTTAATTTTACTGCTCATGATCAATAAAGATTTAACGGTATCTTTTGTGTATGATCATTTTCATATCTTTAAAGCTCAAACCTTTCATTTTATTTCTTGAATTAATTCCAACATCAAATGCTTCATAACAATTAATAGTTTCGTTACCTACAACTCCTGTGGAAATTGCCATAACTTCCTTTACATCACGAAAGGGGTTGTGAATTTTAAAAAACTACAATTTTATCTATTGCTTTAGAATCTTCATTTATTCTGCTATCCTCTCCACAATTTCACAAAACTCTTCCATTCCGTCCACTACATCGGTTGCAAATAACGTTGCTTTATCCATTTGAAAACAACACTTGGTGTTGTTCCACGTCTGAAAGGACCACCTTCTATTTTCATAGACTTCATGAGTGTTTGTTTTATTGTTTGGTCAGTCGAAATTTTTGCAAAATACATATCAGATCAGAATTTCGTTTCATACAACTAAGTCGATATACACCTCGTAGCTTCGGTAGGTGATGGGCAGTGTCTCTCACTCCACTTTCCAGTTTCTGTTACGCACAGGTAACGTTTTACATCATACGTTTCTAATACGTACACAAGCGTGAAACACTGGTGCATCTAACTGTCTTTGTCTGTCCTTACTGGTGTCTTTAACTTATTCTCTTCTACACATGTATCGCCAATATGTAAAGGTGCAATTTCTAGGGTGTATGTATGTGTAAGCAAAAACAAATTTAATATATGTAGAGTATACAGGTAACTCATACATATTTTTTTATGATTTAAATATTGAATTGTTGTTCAAAACTTTCTTTTAACAACTATTTGTTACACTAAAATTAATATACAGGGTGAGTCAAACTTAACGCGACAAACGAAAGGTACGGATAGGGCATGTTATTCTAAGCAAAAAGTTCTAATAAACATGTGTCCGGAAATGCTTCCCCTAAGAGCGCTACGGACGTTAAAAGATGGCAGGCCCAAATTGATTTTCTTGCCTTTTATTTCAAAAAACTGCTCGAAATGTCCACCGTCATTTTCAATGCAAAGTATGACATCTGGGCGAATGACTGATTCGCGCGGCTCACGACACTCCGCTAGTGGTATTTCTTGGGCAGCTTGCAAGATCCTCGCTCGGAGACTAGCTTCGTCGTTGACGGGCTCAGCATAAACTTTGCTCTTCATTCTGCCCCAAACATAAAAATCCATAGTGGTTAAGTCCGGGGAACGCGGAGGCCAAGGACGGGGACAGGTCTCGACCGCGACCAATCCATCTTCCTGAAAAATGGTTGTGAAGCCATTGCCGCACTAGTAGAGTGTAATGGGCTGGGCAACCGTCTAAAAACTGGAACCACCTGTTTGCTCTATCAATTAGAGGCATGTCATCTAATATTGCTTCAAATTCATTTTCCAGGAAATGAAGAAAGGCCGGACCATTTAGTCTTGGAGGCAAGAAATATGGACCAATGAGTGTATCGTCGCATAACCCCATCCAAACGTTGCACGAAAATTCATGTTGAAAATGTTGTTCTTTTACAGCATGCGGGTTTTCATGGGCCCAAATATGCGCATTATGTTGGTTAAAGATACCACTACGGGGAGTAAAAAGTTGCCTCGTCCGTCCAAATCACCTTCCGATAGTAAGAATCATCGTTTGTTATTTGTTCCAAGAACCACTCTGAAAATTCTTTTCTTCGAGGTAGGTCTTCAGGAAGCAAATTCTGAACTTTCTGCAAATGATAGGGGTGGCGACCATCTGCTTCAGAGTTCGGTTCACAATGCTCTGGGAATAGCCTAATTGCAAAAGAACATCTCCTCGTGCTACTTGAAGGTATTTGATCGAAGTGTTCTAGGATATTTTCTGTTCTTCGATTATTGATATGAAGGGGTGCAAAAATACCGTCTGCTCGCGATTTCGAAGAAGTTGTCCCAGTTTCTCTTAATCGGAATGTTAGTATGTTCTAGTAACCGCTTTGTCGGGCACTCTTCTCATTGGAAACTTCGGGCGTACTCATTCACAGCAGCGCGCGCATTACCATCACAGTACCCGTAAACAAACACAATATCCGCATATTCACTTGTAGTGTAGGTATTTGGCAATGTTTCCGAAATTTACTCATAAACTAGCTTAAAATTAGTGACAAATTGAATTCAATCGACACGTCAAACAAGGCTGTCAAACAAACACTTTCAATTGTTATCAAGGCCTGCTTCTCTTTTTAATTAATAAGGCAGCGGAGTGAAATTAATCAGTCATTCGCAGATGTCAACTTTGCATTGAAAATGATGGTGGACATTTCGAGCAGTTTTTGTAAAATTTTTAGTTTGTTTTGTTACGTTAAACCAATTATTTTAAGCAGTTTTTGAAATAAAAGGCAAGAAAACCAATTTGGGCAGGCCATCTTTAAACGTCCGTAGCGTTCTTAGGAAGCATTTCCGGACACATGTTTATTAGAACTTTTTTGCTTAGAATAACATGCCCTATCCGTACCTTTCGTTTGTCGCGTTAAGTTTGACTCACCCTTAATGTTTTTTTAGAAAAAAATATACCAAACTGAATTTTTTATATAAATATCATAGATATTGTTTAAACAATATAAATAGTTCCGTCCCCGCTCCAAAAGGTTTCTTGATTTTAAATAATATGAAAAAACAAAATCTGAAAAAAAATCATCAAAATCGAAGCTGTTCTTGAGGACTTCCGAAGAGAAAGGGCTTCATTGACGCGACTATATATATATCTCTCGTCCATAGCCACAGATTTGATGATGTCTTTTTTTTGGATGGCTGGCTATATCTAGGTACATATCTAGGTACATTGTTAGGTTCATATGTTTGAATAATATACTACTCATGTTTACTTAATTATCATTTATTGATAAAGACACAAATAAATACACAAACTCGTCTAACTATGTACGTTTGGTCATGTCAGCTACCTTAAGGGCCTCCTCTGAACAGGTGTTTCTCTATTATTATTAAGGGCGACTCGAAGGCCAGAACCCACAGGACTGAGAGACACAGCGTCATCATGTATATTCCCAAAAGGAGTAGGCCTAAAATTTTACACAAATATGTATGTATTGGTATATAGATATGTACATATAATGCTTTGGTTTTCTATTTTCGTTTCAATTTGTTTTATTAACACGTTTTTCACAGTTTTTTCGGAGAAGTCAAAATATACAAAAAATAATTGAGTAATTCCGTGAAATCTTCGGATATTCTGTCAAATTTGCCTTTTAATTATTTCAAAATCATTGGTATCAGTAACACACAATTTACGTCAGTTAGAAGACAAAAACAGTGGATACTAACTAACCTCATTGCGGTTATGCGATTGCGAGCTAACTCTAAATTCTTACAAGTAGGTATCTACATCAATATGTTATCCAATCAGCATACCTTTTCTGTTTGCAAAAGAACACAATTACGAAGTTTGAGGTTATTTATGAATTGGTTCACGCGCTTTGAACAAAGGAAACTTTTTTTGGAAAATATTTTTAAGAACATATTAGGTCCTTTCTGACTCCAGATTAAACAGTGCCAGATTACTGCTGTAATTTGGAGCAGCAGCAGCAACTTTAAATATGTTCCCATCTACATCGCTTCAGATTGATTCACCCTCATCTCATATTGGTAGTTGAATGATAGCGAATACTCTCTCAAGTGACGCAAATTAGTCAAAAGTTGATTCAATTCAGTTTTGCTGTCTCTGTGAAGTGTACAGGTTCTTTCTGACGGCTTGGAAAAGAAGAAATACATCCCTGGTTTGGCAGCAAATGATAGCATGTACAGTCATAGTCACGTGGAGGATATATGCATGTAGGTGAATCTGTTCAGCACTTGGGAAAATTGGTAGGGATAAAACCCAGTTTATTGGACCTAAAAACAGTCAAAATATTTACACAATAAAAAATGCGGCAATTTATCTTCACATATGATGTTGGCGTTATGTTTCCTTAACCTTTTCCGTACGGGAAAAATTCGACCTTACCGAATTAATATGAAAAATATATATAAAATCAATGAATTTGATGTTTGGCATCAACGACTTCGGGGTGGTCGATATATCGACCATTCCCGGACGGAAAAGGTTAAAATTGTGAGTGAACATATTATCTGAACACGCGCTAGTCAAGTCACTTGAAAAAGTGAGAAATGCAGTTATTCCTTCTTCCAGAAAAGTTTTTAAAAAGTGGATAATGGTAGTTTTAAATTACTATGTGACCCCTCAAATGATGCATATTAATTACTTGAAAACAATTGAAAATAGTAAACAGAAATGCTACGGACTTATGATATATACATTCGTTCAGCCTTTTAAATCTTACCTCCATAACCCATTGTACAAGCAAAAATTACCCAAGTGAGGGCAAGAGCCCACGATGGCCTCGTGAAGCCAATGTGAAAGGCATTACCCAACCTATTATATTCCGGTCCTCTCAGTGTGCTGTGGCCTCCGTACGCACAAGCCAATAATACAGAAAGAGATAGTGTCCACATGGCGACAACAAACGCCTGTAATTGTAAAAAAGGTAACGCAGTAAATCATATTGAGACGTCATCAAAGTTGGCTATGAACAGAGAGATAGCAATAGCGGTCATATCGAAACTTTTGACAAGTAACTGTCACAATTGTGAAATAAATAATGGCTCATGATAATAGCCTTGACAATTAAATAAGGTTATAAATTCAGACAAATTTAGTATAGAATAGAAATACGTTTTTTTTTGGATGGCTCGATATTTTTCTTCCATGCAAAAGTTACGAGTTTGTAAGGAGCTATTAAAAAAACGTCATCAAAGTTGGCCGAGCAAAAAATACGCATTTCTATTAGTAATCATAAGTTTATAACCTTATTAAGTGGTTGATACATTATTATGTAATAGTCATCACTTAGTGTACAACTGTGACAGCCACAAAAGTTCCCTTCGAGCTTCGACACAACCACTATTTCCATCTCTCTCGTTCATAGCCAGATTTTGATGACGTGCTTTTCGAACGGCTCATTATTACCTGTATCGAAAATCAACCATACATAGAGATAAGAAAATCATTAACGTGAGACAAACAAAAATGATACTTAACACTCTTGTGGTAGCAGATTCTCACACTTTATATAACTTTGAAAAGAATGTGTCTAATTTACCTTACTAAGTTTCAGTTGATCTTTATGTTCGCCAAGTTTTAATTTGGCTAATATATACCCCAGAGTTACCCCTATAAACCAAGGAGATGCCCTAGTGTAAGTTCTTAAGTAATAGTTGTTCATATAGTCATCGTGAGTACCTCTAAAAACGAAACTATTAGTAACTTTTATCGTAATTTGGTTTTTTATTATATTTGACATTTATTTCATTAGTTTTCATAAGCAATATACAATAAAATATGTATACCGTGTGTGTAAAACCGACATCGGCCAATTATGAAAGAGGACACATCGAAGTGAGACGACAGATGAAAAGCAACCGTATACACATCGAAGGTAGTGAGGGAATAAGATCAGCCCTCTCACCACGCTCCGCTAGGCGTTAGAACAGAAAGTGTAGAATTATTCTTTTTCCACAACCGGCCGATGTCGGATTTACACATACTGTATAGTGAGAAGAATACTTCATAAACATTATTTTATATAAGATCTATTTTAAATGAATTTTAGCAGACGCCTTTGTTCTAAAAGTAATAATAACAATGAAAGTGTGTAAACCGTATTTTTAAGCGCCTTGTAAATTATATACGCGTGTATTTTTGCCCGTGCTACGAACGGCATTGACTCTGCCCGACAACACGCCGGGACACGCGTATGCGCAGTAGTACGCCGGTCACGTTACAGGAGCGCTGGATAGTTAAACGCCGTTTATCAAGCGTGAGAGCAAACTTTCCGAACCCTAATGTTAATATTTAAAAAAATGAAGGGATAGTTGATAGCTTATCTTTTTCTTTGGTATCATCTGTAAGAATATAAAATCCAGTTAATATCGTGATTAAGTCATTAAATTTTTATGGTGAATTGTATTGAGATTATTTATCGCATTGATGTGTACTTTTTTTATTGCATTATTGTTTCGCATTTATTTAGTTACACCATTTACAGAGATCTACTTTACAAAGAAAAAAGAATATGATAAAGTATTCAGACAATGTCTGCGTAAAAATAATTTTATTATTGTCACATCTACATACATATGTACTTCTATTGTCTACGTTGTCGAGATATCAAACATTAGCATCTTTTGTTAAAGGAATAATCTGCTTTTTTTGAAGAAAGACTAAAAGGCTCATTGAAAGAACAGTCCAAATTACATTTTATTAATTAGTTTTTATGATTATAAAACATTTTTCAGTCTTTATTCTCGGAAATTTTGTCATGCTCTTGGTTCTCAGAGGATTACACTTTAATAATAACGAGCCATCCAAAAAAAAAAAACGTCATCAGAATTGACCGAGCACTTTCAAAAGTTCGACAACAAAAAAGTTTTGATTAGATTTGATGATTGATTTTTTTTGGCTCGTTACAGTATCAAAGTTATTGTTTATCGGAAAATAAATAAAACATTTTAGACTTGTTTAAGCTATTAGATTGTTTTAAAACGTTGTCCGCAATACTATAAATAAGGATTGCTTATTTAGACGAATTACACTGAATAACAGATACGCTAGTTGTCTTCTAAATTTTTTGATAATAAATATCTTACTTGACGTAAAGGTTTGATATGAGTGCTGAAAGTTCCATGTCATACGCAATGTAGAAAGAAGCTATGATAGGGCCTATAATACATGCCGCCACGAGACAATATCCAGCTTTGGGGTATTTGATTAAAAGAAATAGGTATAGTGGTGAAAGTATATAGAGCTGCATGTCAATGTCCAAGTACCAAGTTTGACCAATACACTGAAACAGAAAGGTGGCTTTAGAAACAACGACGTATAACGTTTTTTTCCAAATAACTTCGGGTGTCTTCTAAAAAGGAGATGTAACTTTTTCCTAGTAGTTGCCGCCTGTAGCCTGTTAACGGCCAATATTACGATTTCTACCACTTTTTTCGCCCACCTTGAATGAAAATGTATCATATCATGTCTAAAACAGCTATGCAGTAGCTATTAAGTAATCAGTTTGACGTTTTTAACAGAAATCTTACTACTCTGCAAACAGTCGAATGTAATATTGTTATTGAAGTGAAAATTCAGCAGCCATCGGTTTCATATTTGTGAAATGTCATAGAACTTACCATTTGGTTAACGTTAACAAAGTTCTGCACGTACAAAAGGGCGGACCACCAATAATTTTCGCAGTTGTTTTGAAACGCGAGTTTGACGTAACCCCAGCTTGGTCCGGACCCCATGTATATCAATAGAGTTCCACTCACTAAAACAGCTGCTGCAAAAGGAGGCGTCAATCTAAAAGTTCAGATTATTGAATAGTAACTGTTGACATGTCACTGCCACGGGCAGACAAAACCCATCTCAGCAGTAGTTTAGAAAAAAAAGAATTCTGATAATATTAAATAATAACGTTACGAATAAGAATATTAAATAACAGAGGCTAGAAAAATGTATGCGTTACTTTCTGTTCTTTTCTGTCCTCTGAGAACTTTTTTCTCATTTGTTCGGTTTATTTAATTTAAAAATACTATTACACTTATTAAGAAACAAAATAAAGAGATTAGAAACTAATATGATGAAATACAATATTAAAACGCAACCAAAGCAAGCTAGATATTTCTTTTTTCATTCATTTAATTTTATGTTTTTCAATTTGGTACACATACGCGAGCAATACACATACGACAATGTAATTAAGTCCACCTACGCGAGCAGTGAACGTGATGGTTTTTGATGACTCTTAACTATGACAAGAAAACTGTATAAATATACATATGTAAGAACGTATAGTTTTTAGTTCTGTAGTTATTAGCCAGATGCTACATTTCTCTGTTAAATTAATTTGTAATAAATAAATGATTTTTATTTTTAAAAAATCAATATTTCATAACGAATCATCTAACTATGTATGTAGTGACTACGTTTCTGTTCAAAATAAAGAAAGCATTCTGGGTGTTACTAACCTATCCATTAAAATTATTAGGAATATAAAAAATTTTACAAAACATAATTTTAGGTAACGATTTTAGATTATAGTAAAGAGACGATATAAATCCTATAAACAAGGCTATACTTTTCAACTATGCAAGGAGAATTTTTGGCGCGTGAAGTGTCACCTCTCCTCTCACTTATCTCGGAAACGACGATTGAGAAAAAATATTGGAATTTCAGGAACGAAATCAGATTTAAAATACTTCAGATTTACATAACAAAAACTAATGTGTTGGACTCGAATGGTACAAATCGATTTCTAATATCGATTTTGTTTTTAAAGTAACAAGTGTCCAAATCACTTCTTAAAATAGTTTTTTGAGCGTTATTACTACGATTGACACAATTCGTAATGAAAGAAACATGTTCATTAAGGATAGGGCCTGAAGATAACATATGTTATGTTAAATATTTTAAATGAAGACACTGAAATAAATGTATTTGGTTGGGAATTTGAATAGGGCGTTCTCTTTAAAATAAGGGAGGAAAGGGGCAAAAAACTTATGTGTTTCATTTTAGTATTTCTTATGAAACAACGGTCCTATAAACATAATAGAAACACCCGTTATACATTTTTTTAAAATGTATTTGCGCATGTACATACATACATAAAAATGACGTAGGAAAAGATATGTTTTCGCGCCATTGTCATATGCACATTTGAGATTGGATCATAATAATCTTATCTGGCATATTGTGAATGTCAATGCACCCGTCCGTTATTACGTTTTTATAACCTAATTCCACATCCATATAAATGTTATCTGTGCTTATTATCTTAATGTATTGTTTTAACTTTCAAGGTCATTTAAATAAGTTGCTGTGATAAGGATAATGTTGATTGATTTTAAGATTATTCCAATTAGCAGTAAAACTGCTAAACTCGATTTTGTACGGATGGTGTAGAAATTTTGTAATAGTTCAGATTCCATAATTATTGGGTATTAGATTATTGGTCATTGAAGTCAAAAATTCATTAGGGTCGTAGAGGTCATATTAATCATACAGGTGGTAAAGGTCACAATATGCAGTCTATGATGAGTCTCACTACGTGACTATAGATGAATCATGAAGATCATTAAGATCACATTAGTAATAAAGGCCATATAGGTCGCAGAGGTCCATCAGGTCATAAAGGTCATATGGTTCATAGAGACTAATGGTGGTTCATGCAGAAATTTTTAGCAATAAGAATAAGAATAGTAATAAC
Source organism: Aromia moschata (assembly GCA_029963805.1). Lineage (NCBI taxonomy): Eukaryota > Metazoa > Arthropoda > Insecta > Coleoptera > Cerambycidae > Aromia > Aromia moschata. The sequence goes on from JAPWTK010001479.1 coordinate 21,085, forward strand.
AAAAGAAACCTTCGTTTTATAATGACCCAGTTCATGCAGTAAACATAATTTTTAGTAATAATTTTAAAAATAAGGATTTGCTGCATGAATTGGGTCATTATAAAACGAAGGTTTAACTTTTATGCTTATTACTATTCTTATTCTTATTACTAAAAATTTCTGCATGAACCCACCATAAGAAAGTCATAAAGCCCATAAAGGCCATATTCAAATTTAACGCTTTTAAAAATACAAGCTAATGTTTTTAGAGATTTAGTGTGATTAAATATGGCAAAACGTTGATGTGGAAGTGGTGATTCCTTAGGCAGCGGATTTAGTACTTTCATATTCGTGTAACGGAATGGAATGGCTCTGTTTCTACTATAAATAAATGGTCTTACCTTAAATACCGATGCAAATAAAAATAGAAGATATTGAATTTGACCCCGTCTATTCTGGACTTCATGAAAACATAAACTATCAGTGTACCACCGATAACTAAGAAGGTGTCAACTGACATTGTGGCACTGATGAACGTCATGCTGGCTAGCGAATCTATCCACTGAAATTTGAATAAGTACCTCAGTTAAACAAATGGCTAAAGTTAATCAGAATTTAATTTAACCACTCATTCTAAGCCGCATAATATATTAACCATTTATATAACCTAGTAATACCATGTGTTTGTAATAAAATATTCGTAATCGAACGTACTACCATAGAATGGTACATACAAGCCAATGTTCATCAGATTAACACAACATATAAAGGACCAATGACCTTGTAATATACCAATCACTAGAACGTTACATTAAAAGCGCCCACTGGGTTCATGCATTTACATTACACATGTTTTTTACAAGTGAATGATTAACTATTTGCATCTTTACAGTAATCGCCTTTTAGAAATGGTTTGGAGAAAAAATTGGAACAATAGAGAATAAATTTAATGCCCTTGCAATTGTAGGGAAAACAATTTACCTCATAATATGGGTATGTAGGTACTTTGTTTACTAATGTTGGTTTATCTTACTAAGTACATACATAAATGTAGGTATAATTTACTCACGTCGACGACATCTTTTATGTTAAATATCGGATAAACTCCAGTCATTATTGAAAATATGTGTCCAGCGACCACCCAAACCATGCTCAGGACTCTAAGGCCGTTTAGGCAGGACAATTCCGTTGAATTCCTGTTTATCCTGAACAATTTTTTTCCATTTGAATATGCAGAAAAGGCTACCAGCAGCTCAGACCGCGGCACTATGTATGTACATGTAACAAGTAATAAGAACTTACTGTTATTTGTAATTTTTAATAGTAATCGGACGTAGTACCTAGGTATATTTTGTTAATAATGCATCATGAATATAACGAGCCATTCAGAAAAAAGGTCATCCAAGTTGACCGAGCAAAAAAATACGCATTTTTGTTGTTAATCTGAAGTTTATAACCTTATTGAATTGTCAAGGCCTGCCTGCCACTTTGTGTAACAGCCATTATTTATTTTACAATTGTGATTGTGACAACGACAAAGTTTCGCTTTGAGTTTTGGCATAACCGCTATTTTGTTGCAATAAATTGGACAACCGGATGCAATAAATTCTTGACATATACATGGTACACGGTTTTCGTTAATATTTGGATACCTAATCAATTATCTTGATTTTATTTCGGATTTAACAAAATAAAAAATTGAACATGGAAAAGTCACTTTTTTTTATTTAGAACTATATATTTTTTTACTTTTCTGCAAGAACTCGGTATCAAAACATTAAGAAATTCATATACGTATATATACGATATGATAGACAGCAGAGATTAACAATAAAATACAGATTTACAACGAATAAATGTGAACATAGGTACTTCACACATAATAACTGCAGTGGTTGAATGTTCGCTTAGTGTCAATGAATCCTGAGATGCAAGATAGGTTAATCAGAGAGAAAATAGAACTAATTTTTATGAGAATAAATTTTAAATAATATAAGGTTAATAACCGTTCCTATCATCTAGGTCTACTTTAGATAATAGCATCGTAAATTGTTATCCAAATTTTCGGTCAACGTTTTTAAAATCACAGTTCTGAACGACGTTATAGATATATTTATGGATTTTATGTACTACTACATAATCAATCAATACAACTAATATATCAGTGATTCATAAGCAGGAACTGTTGTTGTACTTGGGAAACTATAGGAGAGAATTCACTATTAACAAATTATGAATGTATATTATTATTATAATTAATTATTAAATAATGTTTACCTGAATGAGTGGAATTGCAATATAAATCATATGCAGTTGATCCTATTAACATGACGGCAAACGCGAGTAGTATTACTCTAGAAAAAAAAGTATATTTAAAATGGACTGCATAGGAACTCTGTAAGACAGGAAATTGTTTATTTCCTTGTCTGGAAATTGTCTATATCTATCTTGTCTATTTCCTGTGAGCTACTATGTAAACGTATTTGTCTATATTCGGCTGTCCGGAGCACAAATCGGAACTAATCGAAACAGAAAGACCGTCTAAAAGTGGAACTCTGTAACGATTTAAGAAAGGAAATTTCTTATCTTTCTTCCGTGAGCTACTATATGAAGATATTCAACATGCCGTTTCTCGATATTTTCCATGAATTTCCTCGACCTCCTCGTGGTCAGGCCACGACCTGATTGAATCGACCCCGACCGACTTTTTGGAAATGGCAATAGGTACAGGATCGAGGTGGTCTACAGAAAAAAATTCTTTCTATTTCTATTTCCAACGATTGCCAGAGTTCCACTGCTGTTCTCTTACTTGAAAAGAAGAACATGGATATATGTATGTTATGTATGTATGGTTATTTTAACATCTGTGTTATTTTTTATTCGAACAATTGTATCTTCTAATCTATAGAAGCGGCATTACAAAACGGCGAACTGTTATTAAAGTACCTACTAATCAGTCACAGCAACACAATTTACCGAAATTACAATTGATACCGAAAACAACGGCATGTATGTACAATTGTAGATATCGGGTGTCCTAATATTCCGTGTAAAACGAGCTACCACATGCTCCTGACGTCAAAATAAGTTGATTTAACTAAACTTACGATACCAAGTTGTCTCGTTTAGCCGTTAGAGTTGACATGAAATTTTAGTTTTTTGCCAATAACTTAGTAACGCCCGGTATAAACTTAATGAAATTTGGTGTGCTAGTATATTCCGACAGATGGCACATTTTGACATTTGAATCGAAGATATTCCATTAACAGGGTGCGAAAACTACCCCTACCCTTAAAGTAACCTGCTCGTATTTTTTTTTGGTGGGCGTGATACCGCTTCATCTAAATTTTTTTATCACAAATTATTAGCACGGTATTGTTAATAATCTGTGAGAATTGAAGACGAGCGGCAAGATCATGAGGTAATTTCTTGAACTGGTTGAATGTGAAAAGGACGAATCAGTTGTTCAGTGAGAACTCTGTTTATTGTACTTTTTGAAACTCTGATTTACCTCTCCAATAATCTGACACTGGTTTCCGGGTTTTCATCTACTCGTTCCAGAAATTCTTCTTCTACAAGGATTGTTCGGGCTTGACGAGGCCGTCCGGCATTACGTCTATTCACCTTAAGCATACCATTTTCTCTAAGACGTCTTTCAATATTTTTAAAGGTCTGATGATTTGGAGTTCTGCGATTGTGATATCTTCGATGATGCTCGCGCACACTTCTACGATAGTTTCCTTCACAAAACCCTAATACTAATAACATATCGGTTTGTTCATCAAAGTGATATGTATTATCCATCTTACAGAGTCAACAGAATAATGACACTAATGACAAATTTCAAATTGTAGCATTTGTTTCACCTGGTAACTTGGCCAACTAGTATTTGTTATTTGGATTTATCAAAGGTGACATGAAATTTTTGTATCGAACACCTAATTAAATTTAAACAAATTTCTTCATTTGGGGCGACTTAAAACAGAAAGTTTACTCTGTGAGTATTGCGAACGAGGAACAATTTTGTGGAACAGAATTCAAAATGCCGTTCAAGAATTGCAGAACGAGGAAACCATGAGAAGAGTGCAATTTAATTTCTACGTAGGATTGATTTCTGTATTAATGAATATGGGGGTCATTTTGAACACCTAATTAAGTTTCAATAAATGATTATTTAAGTTTGTTTATTTCGCTTTCGTCCTAAAATCAATTTTAAAGTGAAATTAATTAAATCGTATTAGAATCGACAATGATGTAATAAAACATGAATTCAGCGAAAACGGTAAGGAATACAAAAAATTTTACAAGATAGAAAATTTGTTAAAAAATCGTTTATCTTTATGATAAAAATAGAAGAAGCGACATCACCCCCACCAAAAAAATACGAGCAGGTTACTTTAAGGGTAGGGGTAGTTTTCGCACCCTGTTAATGGAATAACTTCGATTCAAATGTCAAAATGTGCCATATGTCGGAACATACTAGCACACCAAGTTTCATTAAGTTCATACAGGGCGTTACTAAGTTATTGGCAAAAAACTAAAATTTTATGTCAACTTTGACGGCCTCTAGCGGCTAAACGAGACAACTTGGTATATAGGTAAGTTTAGTTAAATCGACTTATTTTGACGTCAGGAGCATGTGGTAGATCGTTGTATACTGAATATTGGGACACCCTGTATATTCAAAAGCGCAACCCGCGTAACAGACCGCGCGGTAAAAAACTGTTTCTGTTCTAGGAATGATTTCTATGAATTCTAGAAAGAACTAACAGGATCCTGGGGTGACTTGCACGCAGGCCGGAGTGTACCTAACTCACTTGGCGTTGTCGGTTGTCGCATAAGTGTTAATGCCTTACTAATACGAAACAAGTGGAAGATTTCATATAGAAATTTTCCAAAGGTATGAAACGTTTGAAAAATTTTTTACGGTTGGTTTGTAGAGAAAAAGGTTAAAACCGCGTTCTTAAGGTTATAATTAATATACTCGTAGTCTATACACGTACATTGCGACTATTGCTCCGCTTGTTAATGGTGGATATATGTCCTCTTTGGTTTGGCAAACAATCCTTTCGGGTTCTATAACGCGGGATATAATCTCTGTGATGTCATCATTCGTGCAGGCGCTGGGAAGGCAAATTGCCCACGTTGGAGCCGCGTTCGAGTTGGAATTTCCAGATTGATCCGGCAGGTCCCATATAAAGGTTCTAGAGTGTCTCCTCATCAATACCTGTAAGTGACCGAATAAATCCAAATGAATAAAAATTGTAACTATTTAATTTGTGGTGGTTATATGTATATGTTCTATTTTGATTGAAAGTTACTTTGTTAGTGAGTTTACCTATAAAAGAAAAAAACATGTCTTATATTTCGAAACGATTCACCATTAATAAGACTCTAACTGTAGAAGATGGCATAACATATCGCTTTTCATCTTATTATACAACATATTGAAATTTTGGACGAAATACTGTGACGAATCTATCGATTAAAATATTTCTTAAAAGTAATAACTCCAAACGGTTGTAAAAATGAAGACGTCAGAAAAGATGATACCGGTGAAGTGAACAGAATTATGAAGTATTTCACGTGCAAAAGAAGATGGTAATCGTTACTTTTAGATTCAGCTTAGATTAGATCATCAGGACATTCAACTACGAAAATATCGATTCACTTAAAAAAAGACTTCATTTTCTTATCGTTTGTTCAAAGATTATCAAGATATGTATGTGCAATAAAAATGCCTAATTATTAGAACATAATCACTATTTCTAAGTGATCCGTAAGTTCTACTAAAATTAATACATTCATAAAATCATTGGTAGTTATCGATTGCGTCCATAAAATATCAATTGACAAAGGATTTTGGGGATGTTGAACAAATAACGAACCACTAATTTTTCTGCCGACGTTTCGTCCAATTTACTCAGACTTTCTCAGGGCTACAATTGTAAAAATAAGAACATTTTTTAAAATATTGGAGACAGTTACAGTTATAAAATGTTTATATCTAAACATTACTTTTATAAACAATTAGTGTTTTTTAAATAATGGTCTGTGTCAATCGAAAGTTTGATCTTTACATTTTTATACACACATACACATCCACATTGTATTCTAGGGAGAGAAAGAGATCAAATTTTCGAATGACTCAGACCATTATTTAAAAAACACTAATTGAAGTAATGTTTAGATATAAACATTTTATAACTGTAACTGTCTCCAAGATTTTAAAAATGTTCTTATACAATTGTAGCCTTGAGAAAATCTGAGTAAATTGGACGAAACGTCGGCAGAAAATTTGTGGTTCGTTATTTGTCCAACATCCCCAAAAAATCCTTTGTCAATTCATAAAAATATTCATTGCTATCTTACCTGACGTTGAAGAGTGGTCATGTTGATGTTAAACGAAATATTTCCTGAGAGACTGAAGTAAGCCAAACAATATTTCGCCTGTATGGAAGTATCTGCTGACTCTGTTGAAAGGCATTCAGTAAAGTCGCCGATTTCGGCAAAGTTATACGAAAAAAGGAGACCAACGGGAATTTTAGAAGTAGCGTCAAACACTAGAATATAGAAAAATATTATTGACCTTCGTTCAGCATCTACATTAAACATTATTTTTGATGTCATCATTAGTGGTAGTAACAGTAACTAAAAATTTATATTTTATGTAAGACGAAATATCACAGGCGTGTATTTACTCTTTAGCGCCCAAGAGTCGTTCTTCGGCGACGAAATCAAATTCTGCATGTACAGCGACAACGAATAGTTGCAGGCGGACGAAACTTCCAACCCGTCGAAGATATTTTGAATGGCCGTCACCATCAAGTCTGTAAATTGAGCAGCGGCACCATGCACCAAAATCAAGAGTAGAAGCCAAGTGTACGTCATCTCGTCTTCGCGCTGGCTAAAGTCGTACGAGTAATCGTAAAACGCGTTCAATTCCTTATCGGTTTGTATTCGAGAATTATTGAAAATTACTTTTAAGCTTTCAGATAACAGGTGCCAATAACCTAGTTAAATTTAATTATCACTACACACTGGGTTAGGAGGTACGACAAATAAAAAATGAGTATTCGTATAATCAATCAACACGAACAAAGTACTAATGAAAAAATTCGATTGTCGGCAGGTTAATTTATACGGCGTAAGAGCAATATAGATAAATCAGGAAACAAAGCGTTTGCTTTCGTTGCGATATTGTCTTGGTCTTAAAATCGCGATTACCCGAGTACATACTTACATATATACAGACATACCTATCTAAAATTACAACATCAGAGGACATTAACTTATGTGATTACCATAGATGTTAATGCGTTTATGATGAATATTTGGATTCATTTTTAATTTTATTTTGAAGTACAAGGTGTCACTCTTATTTATGTTCATAACATTTTTCAAGATGATAGATTAAACTTTTTTTCGATTTAAAGGGCATCGAAAGCTACTTCTTCTAACCCACGTCAATTTTGGTTCAATCCCGTGACCTCCTACGATATTTTTATACCACCGTAATTCAATATAACTAAGTCTTAACTAAATTTTCCACTGGCTTTTCAGATCTTATTTACATTTTTCCAGCAGCTATTATACTATATTATATTTTCAGTATCTTTCTAGAGCATTTTCAGAACTTTTCCTCTGGACTTTCCAGCCACTTTTCTCCACATTTACAATGGCTCTTTCACATATTTCTAGTGACAAAGCCACAGAAGAAATTGAAAATATTTCTTCTGTGGCTTCCCCGCTCTTTTCTTTGTCACATTTTTTGCATTTTCCAGGAAGTTTTTTCCGACATTTTTCGGTAGAGAAAAAAGAGTTCCGTAGTTCCTGACCATTTTTAACAAGTTAAAACAGAAATTTTAAATTTCAATGAACGACGTCCTTAATATATATAAATTTGAAATTGTTACATCTGCTGCTGATATCAGGCGAAAAAAAATATTTCGTCAAAAAATGTTGTAAGGGATAAATTTTAAAGTACATAGAAATTTCTGCTCCTGGTATGAGCTCAGAAACGCGAAGAGGTATTTTATTTTATTACCAGACAAAACAAGGTGTCGTAGAATGAAATTTTAATTTCCGATCAAAAATTATATCAGGAGTAACATGAGTGCAGAAATGTGAGGAGGTATTATACTAACCATCGGGAGTAGATACAGAAACACCTCTCCGTTTTGAATTTCGGAACGACGAATGTCTAATTTAGAACTAAAACTTCTGTTCCTGGTATCAGGAATACAGAAATGCGTGGAATTATTTTATAAGTTATTAGGAGTACGGGAACACCCCCTGTTTTAGTTTTCGCACGTAGCATATGTTTCATCTGAAGTTAAAAAAATTTTCTCCTGGCATCAGGACCACAGGGAGGTATTTTAATAATTATCAGAAGCTAGGTCACGTGGTTAGGTTGGGTTAGGGTTAGGGTTAGGTTACGTCGTTAGGTTAGGTTAGGTCAGGGTGATTTTTTTCAGGGATGGTTTTCGTCAGAGGTTGTTTTGTCAGGGGTGGTTTTCGACAGGGTGGTTTTTGTTAGGGGTGGTTTTCGTCAGGGGTTGCTTCGTCGGGGGTTGTTATGTCAGGTGTGGTTTTTGGTGAGGGGTGTTTTTTTGCCAGGGGGTGATTTCTATCAGAGGTGATTTCTGTCAGGGGTGGTATAGGTAGGTCAGGTTAGATCACGTGATTAGGTTAGTTTAGGTCATGTGGTTTGGTTAGGTTAGATCACGTGGTTAGGTTAGGTCAGGTCACGTGGTTAGTCTCTTTCTTTTTTCCACTAGGAAGTCACTTCTCGCTTATTTCACTTGGCACTTTCTTCTCTCTTCGAGAAAGAAAGAAAGAAATTCGACGGCATTCGATCGTCTTCTCTGCCCTCGCTCTTTGTTCCGAGAGTGGTACATGTTATGTATCGTCGTCGAGTTTACGAAAAACAGAAATTTTAAATTTCAATGAACGACCTTAGAATGCATACATAAATTTGAAATAGAAACATCTGCTGCTGATTGTCAGACGAAACGAAAAAAATTTTTCGTCAAAAAAATGTTTTAAGGAATAATTTTTGAAGTTCGAATTTCTGCTCCTGGTATGAGGAGCTCAGAGACTACGCGGTTATTTTATTTTATTACCAGACAAAACAAGATGTCGTAGAATGAAATTTTAATTTCCGATCAAAAATTATATCAGGAGTAACAGGAGTGCAGAAATGTGGGTAGGTATTTTACTAACCATCGGGAGTACAGAAACACCTCTTCGTTTTGAATTTCGGAACGACGAATGTCTAATTTTGAACTAAAATTTCTGCTCCTGATATCAGGAATACAAAATTGCGAGGAGGTATTTTATGTTATTAGGAGTACAGGAACACCCCTTTGTTTTAGTTTTCGCACGAGGCATATATTTAATCTAAAATTTAAAATTCTGCTCCTGGTATCAGGACCAAAGGGACGGTAGGAGGTATTCTAATAATTATCAGGAGCTAGGTCACGTGGGTTAGGGTTAGGTTAGGTCACGGTGGGGGTTCTGCCAGAGGTGTTTTGTCAGGGGTGTTTTTTGTCATGGGTTATTTTTGTCGGGGGTGTTTTTTTGAAAGGGGTTGTTTCCGTCAGGGGTGGTTTTCCTCAGGAGTGGTTTCCGTCAGGGGGTGGTTTACGCAGAGGTGGTTTCCGTCAGGAGTGGTTTCCGTCAGCGGTGGTTTCCGTTAGGGGTGGTTTTCGTCAGGGGTGGTTTTCGTTAGGGGTGGTTTCCGCCAGGGGTGGTTTTCGTCAGGGGTGGTTTCTGTCAGGGGTTAGGTCACGTGGTTAGGTTAGGGTTAGGTCACGTGGTTAGGTTAGGTTGGGTCACGTGATAATGTCTGTTTTGTTTCGTGTCCAAAGTGTGTTCCATTTAAACCGGAAATTTCTGCTCCTTGTACCAGGAGCTCGGAGACACAAAATGTGGTATTTTAATAGTAATTTTATAGGCGATCAGGATAAAACGTTGGAATTCCGAATTTAAATAATAATGAGAAAACTAAGGTTTTTGACACTGTATTGCAAGATTTACACTAAGCCCGAATAGCTGAATTCACTTGTGCTACCAATACGACACATAAATTTTAAATTTCAATGAACGACGTTCTTAATATGATGGACGCTGCAAGATTTTTTCGCGGTTTTTACACTTTCCGGAAAAACGGCGTCGGAGGGGACCTTCGCGAACGTTACCGTTCTTCCCGCATCCGAATTGGCCGTTAGGGGCCTTTCAGAGCGATTCGATTTTTTTGACAATTTCGATGGACTATAGCCTTTTAGGTTAGGTCACGTGGGTAGGTTAGGTTAGGTCACGTGGTTAGGTCAGGTTAGGGTCACGTGGTTAGGTAGGTTAGGTCACGTGGGAGTTCTTGCCGGAGGTCTTTTGTCAGGGGTGATTTTTGTCACGGGTGGTTTTTGTCGGGGGTGTTTTTTGTCAAGGGTGATCATTGCCAGGGGCGGTTTTTTGCCAGGGGGTGTTTTTTTTGTCAGTTGTGGTTTTTGCCAGGGATGTTTTTTGTCCGGGTGATTGTTTTTCTAGGGGTGGTTTTCGTCAGGGGTGGTTTTTGATAGTGTTGGTTTTTGAAGGTTGAAGGGGGGGTTGGTGAGGGGTGTTTTTGCAAGGGGAGGTTGCCGGGTTCACGATGGTGTCGTTGTTTGTTTCTCCCGGGAGGTCGCCTCCAGGGCGTTAAGAGGGCAGGTTCGAGAGCGTTCCTCGGTTTTCTGCGGCTTTCTTTCGGTGGTTTCCGCTGTCGCACCGGATTGAAATTCGACATGGGGCGTCCTTTGATTTTGATTGGAGCCTCCGGTGTCTTGCTTGCACTGTCCGAAAGGGGGTTGATGGGGTTAGTCTCTTGACATGGGCCACCTTTGGTTGCCCCTTCGAAGGGGCTAGGTCACGTGTTTAGGGTTAGGTTAGGTCACGTGGATAGGTTGGGTTAGGTCACGTGATTAGCTTAGGTTAGGTCACGTGGTTAGGGTTAGGTTAGATCACGTGGTTAGGTTAGGTTAGATCACGAGGTTAGGTTAGGTTAGACCACGTGGTTAGGTTAAGTTAGGTCACGTGGTTATGTTGGGTCAGATCTCGAGGGGTTTCTGCCAGGTGGGGTGTTTTGTCAGGGGTGTTTTGTCAGGGGTGTTTTCTCAGGGGTGGTTTTAGTCAGGGGTGGTTTTTGTCAGGGGTGTTTTTTGTTAGGGGTGGCTTTTTTGTCAAGGGTGGTTTTTGTCAAGGGTAGTTTTTGTCAGGGGTGGTATTTTGGTTCTCCGGGTGGTGTTTTTGTCAAGGGTAGTTTTTGTCAAGGGTTGTTTTTGTCAAGGGTTGTTTTTGTCAGCGGTGGCTTTTGTCAGGGGTGTTTTTTTTGTCAAGGGTGGTTTCAAAGAGGGATGGTTCCAACCAGGGGTGGTTTGGGTTAGGTAGGTCACGTGGTTAG
>JAPWTK010001479.1:35000-36137 GCA_029963805.1 Aromia moschata
CCAGGCCAGGCCAGCGGCCAGGCCAGGCCAGGCCAGGCCAGGCCAGGGCCAGGCCAGGCCAGGCCAGGCCAGGCCAGGCCAGGCCAGGCCAGGCCAGGCCAGGCCAGGCCAGGGCCAGGCCAGGCCAGGCCAGGCCAGGCCAGGCCAGGCCAGGGCCAGGGCCAGGCCAGGCCAGGCCAGGCCAGGGCCAGGCCAGGGCCAGGCCAGGCCAGGCCAGGGCCAGGGCCAGGCCAGGCCAGGCCAGGCCAGGCCAGGCCAGGCCAGGCCAGGCCAGGCCAGGCCAGGCCAGGCCAGGCCAGGCCAGGCCAGGCCAGGCCAGGGCCAGGGCCAGGCCAGGCCAGGCCAGGCCAGGCCAGGCCCAGGCCAGCCAGGCCAGGCCAGGCCAGGCCAGGCCAGGCCAGGCCAGGCCAGGCCAGGCCAGGCCAGGCCAGGCCAGGCCAGGCCAGGCCAGGCCAGGCCAGGCCAGGCCAGGCCAGGGCCAGGCCAGGCCGGCCAGGCCAGGCCAGGCCAGGCCAGGCCAGGCCAGGCCAGGCCAGGCCAGGCCAGGCCAGGCCAGGCCAGGCCAGGCCAGGCCAGGCCAGGCCAGGCCAGGCCAGGCCAGGCCAGGCCAGGCCAGGCCAGGCCAGGCCAGGCCAGGCCAGGCCAGGCCAGGCCAGGCCAGGCCAGGCCAGGCCAGGGCCAGGCCAGGCCAGGGGCCAGGCCAGGGCCAGGCCAGGCCAGGGCCAGGCCAGGCCAGGCCAGGCCAGGCCAGGGCCAGGCCAGGCCAGGCCAGGCCAGGCCAGGCCAGGGCCAGGGCCAGGCCAGGCCAGGCCAGGCCAGGCCAGGGCCAGGCCAGGCCAGGGCCAGGCCAGGCCAGGCCAGGCCAGGCCAGGCCAGGCCAGGGCCAGGGCCAGGCCAGGCCAGGCCAGGCCAGGCCAGGCCAGGCCAGGTCAGGCCAGGCCAGGCCAGGCCAGGGCCAGGCCAGGCCAGGCCAGGCCAGGCCAGGCCAGGCCAGGCCAGGCCAGGCCAGGCCAGGCCAGGGCCAGGGCCAGGCCAGGGCCAGGCCAGGCCAGGCCAGAGCCAGGCCAGGCCAGGCCAGGCCAGGCCAGGCCAGGCCAGGCCAGGCCAGGCTTCAGGCCAGGCTAGGCCAGGCTAGGC
>JAPWTK010001480.1:0-36004 GCA_029963805.1 Aromia moschata
ACAGGTTATCGGCTGCTTTGGTCAGCCGGCGTCAAGACAGAGCAGAGGCGGACTGGCCCAGCGTTCGTAACACTATTTTGTTTTTTTTTTTTAGAATTTCTAGAATTTTCTCTTGAGTTTTCAGTATTTTCAGTTGATTCTAAACGAGTAATTTATGAAGTTGTAAAAGTATTTTCAAATATCGTCGAACTTAGAAACTCCCTGGAAATAGCAACAAGAATTGGTTTTCATTCGTTTACTATCAGAAACGTCCACGAGATATTCCCTCAGGGGTATCTGCCACCGTTCATAGTGCAAAGACACATGAAATATAAAATGAAATTATATTTTTTACTCAACTCAATCTTACATTGATATCAGAATCGGGGTACTTTTTTAGAAGGTGTCAACCCCAAAGCCTTTTTTTTTTTCGTGATCAACGACCTCCAAAAAGCAAAGACTAGTTAGTTTCGTTGCAATCTAAGAATTATTGTATAGCCTATGGAGAGCGTCTTATATAAGATTTTCTCGGCGCTCCAAAGGTTAAGAAACGATTCTATTTAACGAAAAGATTCAGATGTTAAGATTCTAGGAATTAAGGTTGGTCAAGATATTGTCTCAATTCCCTTGAAGAATTATGTCAACTTATGACGGTATAGACTATCTGCAGAAAGGCGGAGCTTAGCGATTCGCGACAACAGTGCTCGCGGCGGCTTACTCTATAAGTTTCGTGCTGGCATATTACAAGAAGACAATACGCAAAATACGATTTATTGCTCATTATGTCATTGTAATCATTGCGGAAGCCATCCAATTCATAAAAGTAATAAACTATAACTTGAACACGAAGTACTGTGGACGTCACATCTTGAATTAGCATCGGACATATTAGCAGTGCAGTGTTTTGTGTCGCGCTACATAACCTAAAGTGACCAGACGTCCGTCATTCGGAAAGCTTGTCCGTCTTCAAGAGCAGTCCGTCAAACTGTCCGTCATTGAAATTTTTTATTAAAATGTCCATAATTACTTCTTCTAGGTTAATCTGAAGACGTGTCGACGTATCGTATCGATCGTGATTAAATATCAGTATTTCAAAAAGGCATCAAATTCCAAAAAGTAGGTATCCTTGAGAAAGTCTATATTTTTATGTAAATGTATTTGTCATTGAAATTCTGAAGTGCCAGAAAACGCGTGACATTGAAAGTTTTAAAAATTTTCGCCTGCGGCGTTATTTAACTCGCGCCTCACGGCGTGAAAAATAAACTCTAGCTTCGTCAGTGTGAACCAGCTGAACATGTCCGTCTTTGGCAAAATCAAATTCTGGTCACTTTAACATTTTCGATGACATTGTTCTTATGGCAGCTATTTTGGTTAATTTACAACCTCCAATTTTGAAAGTAAGCACTCATGAAGATTTTAGCGAATAAGGGTTAGTAATATGTATTTCTGTACAAAATTAATATAAACAAGAAATGTTCAAATTTGAAGAATAAAATAATGCATACATGTGTATGTAACGAAATAAATATTATTTATTTTTCGACGCAACACCAAGAGAGTTGTATAAAACATTTGTCAAAAATATATATCATATAAATTGCGGTACATAGACTGTCATTTAATAAAATATAAATATCATTAAACCTGACTCTTTATTTAATTGCACTATTGTTGTACATACTATCCTAATTTTGCACGTTATTATTTTCTTTATCAGATATTTCACTTAATTCTTTACAATTACATTCATAACCTATAAATCAAATGTAAAATATAAATATGATTCTCATGAAAATTATACTTACCTTTATCTAGAAATTCTTCCCCGTGCAATTAATAACATTTGCAACACTGTGAATTCTTTCCCCAAATTCAAAAATAGTACAAAAAAACAATTCGACGCATATGACACAATACAAAATCCACAGTACAAAAGTTATCAAAAAATTCCGCGCGCGGCGCTTCTAGTTATTCTGCAGATAGTCTAGAGTCGCAAATGAAATTTATTTGTTTTTTTTTTGCCAAATTACTGCCGAAATGACTATTTTCTAAGAAGGCATTAACATCTTTCACAGCATAGAAATTGCCGCAGTATTCGCAGAAAGTGTGACAGAAGAAAAGTCACTGCCGCTGCGACACCTACATATACACATGTATGCGATAAAAACATTTTATTAAGAATTTATTCGGCTTTTCAAAAAATATATATGTATAACAGAATTTCCTCCTGTAGCAGAATGGGTGAATGTATCCTAGAGTTTACCCTTGGAAGTGTGACTATAAAGTCGGCGAAACAATAATAATAATAATTTCTCAGACCTGTTACTTGCGTGAAAAATTTTCTTTTGTGAAGTGGGAAAATTATTTTCCTTTTAAAAGAAGAAAACATGTGCGGCGAAAAAAATGAAATAAAATCGAATAAAAACTAGAAATAAACATTATTTATAATTATTTCGAAGGTTTTAGGTCTTTTACTCAGCTGGATTTATCAGAAAATCATCTACGAGGTGTGTAAATTATGTAATGAGACGTAGCGCCTGATCCAACAACACTGCGGAGACGGGAGTCATTTGTTTGGTATTTGTGACTGTTTTCGTAAACCGGTTGTTTCTAGTGCATTTTAAAAATGAGTGATATTAATTTTGAGCAACGGTGTGCTATCAGGTTTTTCTTCAGACTTGGACACAGCGCAACGGATACTTTGCAAAACTTCAACACGCCTACGGAGACAGTGTGTTTTCAAGAGTCCAGATTTTTTGGTGGTTTAAGGCATTCTCAGAAGGAAGAGGATCGACTGAAGATGAACCACGCAGCGGAAGGTCTTCATCTTCAAGAACCGATGAAAATGTCGATATAATACTGCATCTTGTACGTTAAAATCGTCGGTTGACGACAAATAAGATTTTGTCTAACGAATTGGGGATGAGAAAAATATGTGCAAAAATGGTTCCAAAAAACCTTTCGCAGGAATAAAAGGACATCAGGAGAGAAAGGTGTCTTGACTTTTTAGAATCGATTGAAAGTGATTCCCATTTTATGGAACGTGTCATTACTGATGATGAGACATGGGTGTTTGAGTACGACCCGGAATTTGCTTTTTTGATAGCCAGAAAATTGTCCAACAAAGAGTTTGTGCCTCCAAGCCAAACAGTAAATCAATACTTTTACAGAGAGGTTCTTGAAAAACTTCGAAAAAGGATCATTCGTGTGAGACTAAACATCAAGAAAAACTGGATGTTGCATCACGACAATGCGCCTTGTCACACAACCATTTCAGTAAACGAGTTTTTAGCCAGTAAAAAAATTCCTGTGGCTCCTCAACCTCCTTATTCGCCTGACTTGAGTCCTTGTGACTTTTTCTTCCCGAGATCACCTCAAGGAACGTCATTTTGGGATCATAGAAAACATTCAAACGTCTGTAACCGACCAGCTGAGGGCTATAGCAGTATATGAGTTCCAGCACTGCTATGAGGAATGGAAGAACCGTCTCCAGCGCTGTGTGGCTTCCCAAGGAAGTTATTTTGAAGGAGAAATTACTGAATTGTAATTCTATTCGAATAAAACGATTTAAAAATCACTCTCTCTACTTAATGTACACACCTCGTATTTGGACTCTACTTATCTCTTATTCATTCATATATCAAGTACCTATGCATAGTTCAGCTTCGGCATTTTAGCATTTTAACCTCACAAACAGGATAAAGGATATTCGAATTAAATTCATGTTTTTAGACATTTTAATTACCTAACTGCTTTTACTGACCGCTTAGAAATTAAAAGTTTATGGCTTTCATATCCTGAATATTAATACATTTGCTGCGTGACTTCCGCATACAATGATAAAAAAATGCTCCTAACAAACCTGGACTTCACTTTTAAACTTCTAAGCTACCATAAACCGAGAACTTTTGCGATCAAATGCGTGAGTAGTTATTGTTTTGCAAAATAGGTCAAGGATAATTGGTTTTCTAGCGCGCTTGCCCTTTCGCTTTGGATAATAACTGATTATTTTGAATTGTAGTGGTCTGTTTAACCTTAACAACTGTTTCGAATCATTGGCTCGTAACTCAGCCATTCCATTGTTTTAAATGAGTACCTGTTGATTACCCCATTAACGCCCAAACAGACACAATGTTTCGTCCTTTTTGGAGCGTCAATCTCGAAGGGAAATTAATGAATTCACTCAATAAAAACCACTTATCCTAATGTTTTCGGATGTGATCTTTCGATTTCTGGTGTCAATTGTGATTAAATGCTCTAGAATAAAATTTGGCTGACTTTATGGAGAAAAGTAGTTAAACTTTGGGGATTCTTATTTTATATATTTTTTTTTTTAGTCCAAAAAGTACTCTAACCTACTCCGGATCGTGGAGGGAGGTGGAGGCAATAGTTGGAGTTGATGATAGGATTTTTTTTTGCCGACCTCAACTGACCCTAATCTTTTCAAAATGGCGGATATTGCATAAAATCTCATGAAATATGAATTTCTTCTTGAATGAAGTTTTTCTTGAGCCACAGTAATTTTCCTCAATCAAAACAATACTACAGAATATATTTGACTAAATTTTCAATTTTCAATGATGGCGAATTCAAAATGGCGGCCGGATTTCTGAAGAAATGGCGCGTTTTTCGTTATAAAAAGTAAATATGAGTTTGTAATTATACTTTTCCTATGTCATTTCATGTTTTAGTAACATTTTGAGTTATTCCTAGTGAAAAAGGTCTGAAATCCAAGATGGCGGATTCAATATGGCGGACATCATTCTTGAAAATTCAAAATTTGAAAACGGAAAAATTACAGTCATATTTTACGTAGAATTCTGATGGAAAATGTCCTCTCAATCTTTTTCATAAAAATGCGTTCTATCTGAGTAAAAAATTATTTGTCATTCTAAACTCAAAACGAGGTTTTTTTCCGGTGTTGAGATTTCATCATGAGAATTATATGTTATGCACTTAGGGATGCTCGGGCGCAAACTACTCACCGGAAGTACACAGCCTACTTGTTCCTCGTGGTGCATATACGATTTTTTCTCACACCCACCAGAAAGTACGTTCTATGTACTATTCTTTGAATAACTATGCGAGGAAGTTCCGGAAAAAAATTCGTCAATGCGCCCGAATTCAAAATATATATTTTCTATTTATATGCGAAGTTCCGAAAAAAAATTCTTCAATGCGCCTACATCCCTACATATATAATTCTCATGATGAAATCTCAACACCGGAAAAAACTCGTTTTGAGTTTAGAATGACAAATAATTTTTTACTTAGATAGAACCCCAGAAATCGAAAGATCACATCCGAAAACATTAGGATAAGTGGTTTTTATTGAGTGAATTCATTAATTTCCCTTCGAGATTGACGCTCCAAAAAAGGACGAAACATTGTGTCTGTTTGGGCGTTAATGGGTTAAGAAGCGAGGATTTGTCGAAATGACATGTAAAATTTGACAGTGTTGAATGAGCATTAATTTGTACCGTGAGCAGTTTTTCAGATTTTTGGAAACTGAGGATACAAAGCTAAAAATATCCACATCATAAGATGAGGGCCTTGGCAACTACTTTTGATGTTTCTCACCAGTCAGTTAAAAATGTATTTAACTGAGAAAAGTTGCGTCCATACAATCTATAACTTGCTCATGAGAATGACTTCGATAGAAGGGCTGAATTTTGTGAAGGCATGATGGAAAGATGCAATAACAATAATGATTTCTTCATACATCGATTTTAAATTCTGAAAAAGAATTAGATTAGCTAAGAAATCACATTATTCCATCTAGCAGACTGTTGTTTTCGGGTGAAAATAATATTATTAACCAACAACTATGGTTCCAACAGGATAGGGTACCACAATATTTTGCGGAAAATATCAAATGCGCAATTTCTAGAACGCTGGAAAGGCAGAAGAGGTACAATTGAATGGTCAGCGCGCTCCCCGGATCTAAATCCCTTAGATTTTTTTCTGTGTGGGTATTTAAAATGTGAAGTTTATATCAATCGACCAGATAACATTGAAGACTTGAAATAGAAAATTTCAAATGATATCCGGGCCATTCCTGAAGACTTCCTAGTAAACGATATTGAAGAGTTTCGAGACCGGCATGGGCATTGCTTACCGGAAAATGGAGGTCACTTTCATGTTGTTTCATTTTTAAAACATAAATAAATAAGTAAGCAATTACATTCTTTTACAAAAATTAACTTTAAACGTATTTTGTGCGAAAATTTTTAGTGCAGTAAAGAGGAAAATCTGTTCTTTCAGATGTTGGAAAATCTGCGGGTTGTCACTTAAAAAAATTATGTTGGTCTCCATAACAACCAAACTCGAAATGAGGTTACGAGTCCTAACAACTATATGTTCGGACAAACGCATGTTTCGCGTATTAGACTGTTTTTATGTATAATGAAGCAAAAATTGAATGTCATCTGACAGTACATTAGAACTTAAAAAATTTAAAAGTATATTTTAACTAATGTTTTCAAAAAAACAAATTAACAAAACAAATAAAATGTAACAAAATAACTGGCAACTAAATATTCGGAAAAAAGATATTTTAAGTATTAATAAGGCGTTACGTCATCTTTTGCCTTAATTACGGCACGAATTCTTGCAGGCATTGTTTCAACCAAGCCTCGACAGAGTTCTGGTGAAAAGGTGTCCCAAACTTCACCGATTTTTTCCTCTAAAGTAGAGACCGTTCTTTGAGAATCATCTCTCAAACCTCTTTTTATCTTATGCCACAGTGTTTCAATGACATTTAGATTGGGGCTGTTTGATGGCCATGATAGGACTTTAATATGCTGTTCCCCGAACCACTTTTTCGTCTGTTTTGCAGTATGGGAAGCTACGCCGTCTTGTTCGAATATGAAATTTTTGTCTGGGTACATATCCTGAACAGTCGGTAATAAGCTATTCGAAACTATTTGTATATATTTGTCTGCGTTGACGATACCCTCTATGACCTTATACTGTCCTAAATCTTTAGCGGACATACATCCCCAAATCATGACACCCTTCGGGAATTTTACGGTTCGTTTAAGGCAGTCTTTATGAAAGGCTTCACGTTTTGTTCTTACTACTATTTTCTATGATCGCCTACGCAGACATCAAATTTGGACTCGTCACTGAAAATTACTTTTGACCAGTTTTCTATAGTCCACGATACCTTCGATTTGGCCCAATTCAGTCGATTTTTTTGTGCCTCAGTTAATAAAGGCTATTCTTTAGCCTACGATCATTTACGAAAATTGAAAAATTAAAAATTTGAAAAAATAAAATAGTAATAATAAAAACTGAGCCCAGGCTGATGAATGTATTTTCTGCAATATTCGCGGGATAGCCTTTCTCCTGTTTCAGAGTTCCATTGCTCTGTTATATCCCTTAAGGTGTTCCGTCAACTTTTTTTGCAAATGTTCACCAACAGCCTTTGGCTCTTTTCAGTAACAAATCTGGGGCTTCCAGGACTTTTACCTTTTACATCCAAATTTCCAGTCTCGCGGTAATGCTTTAATATGTCCCCAACAGTAGACTTTGCAAAGCACAATTCTTCCGCAATTTCCCGGATTTTTTGCCACTGCAGTTTTTTTACAATGAGCTGCCGCAATTTTTGATCAGTCGCACGTCCACGGCCCATTTTTATTTAAAAATAACGAATATTCGCAAAAACTACCAGAAATCACCTGTGACTGACACATCTAATCGTGAAATTAATGGTTACCGCGGCAACAACAAATTTTTATTTATCTTTTAGGGCAGGTTTCTCGATTTTCCGAACATTTAGTTGTCAGCATTTTTAGCAGATTTTTATATTTTTCGCCATAAATTCATAACAAATCCAAGCTAATAATAATTTTCAGCATAATATTATCTTGCAAATGTATGTAATTTTATATATATTAGGTTTTTAAAGCGTGGTTGTAAATTTTTGCATGGCAGTGAATAATTTTTTTGAAAAAAATGCCTTTGTCCGAACATATAGTTGTTAGGACTCGTATTAAAAAAGTTACAGATATTTTTTGCTACGCTGCAGATCATTTCACATATTCGAACCGGTATCACTGCATTATTGGTGACTCAGAAGTCAAATTAAACTGACCCGAGCAACAATGCTCCATTCCGAGAAGAAGCTCGTGTGACACACTCCACAACGTGAATGTGTACATATTATTACATTGATTTTCCTGGCATGACATAAGATTGTCGTCGTAGAAACAAACTGACTCATTCCTTACTTCTCTCCTAATCTCTAGTAATTCATTCCATTTTACGATTTCATTCATGAGAGTGGGTGTAGTCATTCTATTTGTTTAGAGATTTGTATATACGGCGATGCATAGGTATGGCATATCTCGTGATCTGGGAGAAACCATGACGGCGTGCTGCTTTTGTTAGTTGTTCCTCGACGTTTATTGGTTTTACTTATAAAACCGAGGGATTTTTTCATGAACCAACAGTATTCGTCATGCGTGTGTTACGTGTTCGATAATACTTGGGCCATATTGTATCGATAGTATATTCGAGGCAAAAATAAGTCGATTTAACCCAAGTTGTTTTTATTAGAAAAGTTTATAATAACGGAGATAGAGGGTGTCCAAAGCTGAAAAAACACAAAATTCTTTGTGACAAAAATGAAAACGGAAAATAAAAATGATTCCGATCTTCCGAATCCATTCACAAAAATTTGTAGTACCTATTGTACTGATTTTTGCACAAGTGACAAGTCATTTTTGGCACAATCGGTCGGCCATTCTTAAATTTTAACTAAACGCATTAAATTCTAACCTCAGATTGGGATTCCTCTATCCCGAAAATCCACGTATGCTTATTATCGGAGGAGTGACGTTATTTTTTAAAAAATCGGTCGGCAATTTTGGGTTGGCCATTTTGTTTTTGAAAAGTATGACCTCGGATTCTTTGGATTTGAATTCTTTGATCCCTAAAACGTTGGAATACGAATTTTCAGGAATATTTGTTTACAATTCAATTTTTTGCCAGCTATTCGAGTATTCGTCATGCGTGTGTTACATATACAGGGTGTTCGTTAATAAATGGGCCATTTTGTGACGGTAGTATATTAGTTGTGTAAACCCAAATTGTTTTAGTAGAAAAGTCAATAATAACGGAGATACAGGATGTCCAAAGTTGAAAAAAAAATCTTAAAAATGATTCTGATCTTCACTAAAATTTCTATAGCAATGTTTTCGGTGTCGCTGATTATTAGCTAATAATTTAGTTTTCGAATCACAAAATTTGCCAAAAATGCATTTGATCTTCATGAAAATTTGTATACTAGGGTTTTCGGTGTTGCCCATTTTGAATATTGTATAGAATATTTCGACTTTTTGAAAATATAAACATTTTGTTGCATTATTGCATTAACTTTCAGTACCTACTGATTTTTGCAAGTGTCGTCATTTTTGACACAATCGGTTGGCCATTTTATTATTATTTTTTTTTAATTCTGACCTCAGATTCGGATTCCTCGATCCCTAAAATTCAATTTTCGGAGGAGTAATGTCATTTTTGAAAAGTCGACCATTTTGTGTAGGCCATTTTGTTTTTTGAAAAGTTTGACCTCGGATTATTTCGATTTGAATTTTAAAAAAGTTTAAGAAATGAGGATTTAAATTAAAAACATTTGAAGTGTCGCAGGTGACACAAAAAAAAGTTCAGTATAGGCAACGGGAACCCCAATCCCCCGAGTATTTTGGTTTCTACTTGACCCTTTGTACAAATCACCATATTTCGTGCAATACACTCCAGTTATTAATGAAGCAATTACAAAAATATAAAAAATAATTTTAGGTTTGACACCCTGTATCTCCGTTATTATAGACTTTTGTAGGTAACTTCAGTTAAATCGACCTATTGTGACTCAAAGAAACTAACATTACAATATGGCCCATTCATTACGGAATACCCTGTATACAAATATTATTTTAATATAGTATAGGAGGTGTGGCTATTAAATAACCGAACTGCTGTCATAACACTTTTTATGCGTTACCAATTACAGTAGCAACTTTTTTGCCTTCAATGTACTCCCTTTGGCGATCTCTACACCGCTCCATACGACTTTTCCATTGTTGAAAGCAGTGCTGGAAGTCCGCTTCTGTCAGCTGGTTCAGAACCTTCGTAGCTTTTGCTTTAACTACGATTTAAAAAAAAAACGCGATTCATCACACAAGTAATCACCGTGTCTAACAAGCCTGGATCAGTACAATATTGTTTAGAATGTCAGCGCAACTGTTCATTCTTGATTCCTTTTGCTCGGGAGTGAGGAGTTGCATTGAGGAGAGCGCATGTTGAACGATTCATGCAAAATCTAATGAACACATTCTTTGTCGATTCCTGTTATTTCAGCAAGCCCTCGGGTGCTTAGACGACGATCTTAACGGACGCGGATTAATTCACCAATTGTTTCAATGTTCTCGTCCGTTTTTGACGTTGAGGGCCGTCCGGGGTGCGGATCGTCTTCGGTCGTTTCACGTTCCTCTTTAAACCGTTTAAACCATTCAAAAACTTGTGTGCAGGGCAAACATTCATTTCCGTACACTTCTTTTAACATTGCATAAGTTTCTGTAAAAGTTTTCCCCAGTTTAACAAGAAACTTGAGATTAACTTGAGGTCCATTGCCAACTGGCTCTTTTCTGCCATCGCATTGAGTCGAAATTTTCCTAGTTTTTACTATTTTTCTACTTTATTAGATTTACATTACGAAATGTTCTACTTTACTATGTTTATTGGGCGTATAGGACCTACAAAATCTTTTATGTTTAAAAACTAATTTAAGATCATTGGACTTGGAGAGTGCATTTTGAATCAAAGATTTTAAATTTAGGTTAAATAAAGTTATATTTAGGGTACCCTAATTGAAAACCCTAATGGTAACGTTTCCGGTGAGACCTAAAGTTTTTACTGCCGTTTAGTGTCAAAACTGACATTGATTTTGAATTTGAAATGCTGAAAAGTTAAAACTAATGTTATAATAAATGATAAAAGCAGGGTATACTGTGATTTTTTATAACATAACCACTTACCTAGTTTTTCATTGTTTGAAAACCAAATAAGTATTATTTTAACTGCTGTAATAAATCTGTTTAGTGACTACGAATACATACATTTCTACCGAACGACATTAATTCATATCCCACATGTTTATCGACGTCAATACCAAATTTGCAGTGCTTTTATTCAGGTCAAGTCGCAGACCCTATTGTTGCAACTTTCACTGGCAGTAAGTCGTTATTGACAGTGCCATGTAGTAACGTTTCAAGTTGCAAATAACAAATCGAATCAAAATACTGTTTGTTGGGCGGTATAAACAATGAAAATCGAGATTATCAATCTGATCACAAAAAGCAACACAACACCCACATATTTAACCACAGTAATAATAATATCCTGAAAAAAAAATTCTTTTTAACGATTTTTTTTTTGCCAACAAACTACTTTTTGTTTCTTAAATCATATTTAGACAAACGTCATTTCTTTGTAAAGTATGGAGAGGATTCTTCGGACCTTCAGGAAATACTTGCTGGGGTTCCTCAAGGCAGTGTTTTGGGCCCTACACTATATCTGTTATTTACAGCGGATCTACCAATAATTAACCATGTAAAAGTGGGCACACTTGCTGATGACACGGCTGTTCTTGCCATTGACAAAAGCGCATCCAAAGCATCTGCTTTATATTACAAACAAGCCTAGACAATATATCCTCTTGGCTTAAAAAATGGCGTATAAAAGCCAATGAAACAAAGTCTGTCCATGCAACATACACGCTAAGAAGAGAGACATGTCCACCCGTCACCCTTAATAATGTTAATATACCCCAAGCAGAGGAAGCAAAATATCTTGGATTATGTCTGGACAGAAGGCTCACATGGAAGAAACATACATATATTCAACAAGCGTAAGTCCTTGGGCCTGCAACTTAGAAAATATTATTGGCCCTTTGGAAGAATATTATTGGAACTTTTAGTCTATAAATGTATCATCAAACCAACATGGACATATGGAATCCAGCTATGGGGCACATCTGCCAACTCAAATTTGGAAATACTGATTTGGAAAGATTTCAATCCAAACTCTTAAGAATTATAACGGATGCACCATGGTACATGACCAACGAGAAGTTACACCACGATCTGAAGATTCCAACTATAAAAGAGGAGATTAGAAACAGAATGCCCAAATATGTAGAACGCATTGTCCATCATGAAAATAGGCTGGCAGCTGAGTTAATGAGACCAAAAGCAAAAATTTCTAGACTTAAAAGAAAAATGCTATTAGATTTATGTAAATGATACAGATCGTTGCTTATTGAAGTGGACAAGTCACTGGACTAGGACCACAAAAGATACATTTATTATCAACTTATTGCTGAATATCCAAACGAGATAGATTGCATTAATAAATAAAAAAAAAATAAACGATTTTTTTTATTGTTTCCTACCTACTTAGCTTCCACTAACCACCACATCTACAATAATTATTATATTTATGCATCTAACCTAAAAATTAATTTTTTCAATGTTATAAGCCCAAAGCCGTAAAAAACTATAAAAAATAATTTATTCTAGACCCAATTACAGTTTTTATTGTTATTATTACAAAATTATGTTATTTTTAAGAACTTTTACAATCTTTTGTGTTTCTACAATCTTCCTATAGTGAATAATGTTCTAATAATTTTCATATCGACAAAGTAAAATCGTTACTATAGATTTAAAATTTGGATATGTAATTAAATTAATTTACACAAAATAAAAAAAATGTAACATCATTTTAAATATATCGATTTATGTATTTTTATTTTAAAAATATTTTTTTAATCCGAAATTAAACTAGAACAAAACATTATTTTTTTAATATTACCGCTTTTCCAAGATTTTTACATTGAATATGTTCAGGATCAGATCAACGCATTATGAATGATATTCATTCAGTTTATCTTGACGCCATCAGTCTTTGAATCAAGGCTAAATTAATAATTTTCTTATTTTGTTACGGTGTAATTTACTACAATTCTCCATCCTTCAGTATGAAATCCGTCTAATTACTATAATATAAAGATATTTAATTGTCCATTGTATGCATACTATCAATTTTTATGGGTACTGTTAAAAATGTATATCCATTGTCTATTGAATGTTTCCTTAATTAAAATATCTCTTGTATTTTGTAGGTAATTACTTAGTAATTCATATGGAATTACTTAGGAAGAATATGTAACGCAGTTCTGTGTAAGGAGCTCGGAAGGGTGTAACCCTTATCAGTCCAGTAGGCAGAGATTTTGATGTGTTCTTGAAACGTATAGGGCTAGTTTTGACAGTTTCCTATGTATTTTTTTTTGGCGTAGAACACAATGTGCGGGGTTCGTAGAGCTGAAATCATCCGCTAATTTTTTACATTAACAATTTTTGAAAAAAAAGTCTTCAAATTTTCGCTTATATCTCCGTTCCTTGGCATATTTTATATAACATATGCATTTAACCCTTAGTAGTCACTGTGGGTCCAGGGGTCCAGTCCTTTTTTGACCTCGAATACTGCCCAGTAAAATAGAACAATTTGTACATTTTTTTTTGCCTTGTTAAAAATCTATTTTTCATTTACAACCGACTTTCTTCCATTAAAATAGGTTCAAATTATACCCCAAATTTCTTTAAATTATTTGAAATGCATTATTCAATTATTTATAACAATTTAAAGACGTCTGGGTCCGATGGACCCAGTCTGATTATTACGTCTTTCTGGGAAAGTGTGACTATTAAGGGTTAAGAAATTGTAGCCTATTGAATTTCCAAAATTTTAACCCGAAGTCTCCAAGTGCTATTGTTAACTTGCAAATGACTGCTGAAGTTGAAAAAGTGCTTTTTTCACTATTTTTTTTACTTCGAAAGTAGGGCGACTATGATCATGAAATTTCTTGGAGGGACGGCTATTTGTAGTATGAAGTTACAAAAATTAATACATATAAGCGTTTATTGATATAAAAATATTTTGTTTATATTAAATAGCTTTTGTAATAATTACTCTTTGTTTCAAAAGACAATGGCCACTACTTTATCATATTGATAAGAGATGACTGATGTACCACCATTAGAAAGAGGCCTATTTAAAATGGCTTTAGCGGGTGAATTATACTCTTGTTTTCTACCCTAGTTTGTCCAGTGTTTGTTAACGATTAGCAGTTAAACTACTTTGCTGTATACATTTCAGTTGTTTTTTAAATAAATTTAATCTGTATTATTACTATTATTATTTTTGTGACATATTTAACATAATATATCTTTATTCTAACAAATATCACCCGTTTGCATTGTTTTCTATTTTATAAACAGCAAAGGCCACTGTGCCATATCCCAATGACCAGTGTACCATCAGAGTAGGTACAGTGGCCACTTTATTTTAAATTATTGTAACTCCCAAATTTTAGTTATAATATTATTTTTTTAGACTTTAGTCTTAGAGTGAAATTCTATAGAGAAAAATGTAGAATTTGTCACCTTGTGCTATCAGGGTGGAGAAAAAAGGTTAATTCTGGCTTTTATTACATTTTTTTAAAACGTGGGCATTGTTCCAGACTCTCGTCTACTTTCAGGGGTCACAGGTTCTACATGCACTTAGCATTAGAAGTAGGTCGAACATAAACGAGTTCTCAAGGGCATACTCTCTTTTATTTTTAAGTTTCACAATATTTATGTGACGGCTACAATCGCGTTTGTCCCTACATAGCAGATTTTCCTTACAGACTGTACATTACGGTCGCGCCATCATAAAATAAATCTTTGAAATCACCGATGGATTTATTCACTTTGTCAGCAAATGGTAGTTTTATAGGCATTGCACGTGTGACATTTTATTATTAATGTGTAATACCGACGCCGACAACGTAAACACCTCGAACACTCTAATACTAATGCTAGAGTTTGCCACACGGTTAGGCGAAACGACTTAAGTCAATGAGCTTCATTTATATTTTAATGGCAATTAATAATAAATTACATCTGCAATGTTTTTCTAACACAAATGTTTCTCTTTAAAAAAATAAGAGGCACTTTTTATTTTTTACTTTTCTTTAAATTGATCTTATCTTCTATTATGATCAGCTTTGTCAGATACCTTTTCTAATAATAAAGTCGTAGGTAACAGAGAAATAACTTTCAAATCATCAATCATCTTAGTTTAGTAATTTTATCTCTTGATAATATACTTCTATTAGATCCATCTGTTGATAGTTATTCATTTAAAGGTTAAATATATAACAGATTCCCATATCCGTATCCGTGTTTTTGGCTTTCTAGAATTTGTCCTGACGCCTTATAAAGATCACAGTGAGTATCGCAAATCGACATTATTTAATCATTGAGTGCGGTTTTTAACCAAACAGTCGTTAAACTTTAAGGAACTGGCGCTTTTAACCAAACAGTGGTTAAACTTTAAGGAACTTTAAGGAACCTTGTATTACGCGCAATAGCAATATGGTTTGATGGTAGACATATGTATGTACTATGGTGATTCAAAAAAAAATTTTTTTATTTTTTTTTGCAAACAGGCTTAAAACTTCCGTTTTGGTGTAAAAATACGCCAGTTAAAATTTGAGCCCTTAATATTAATGTTAAGATAGTCCGCATCGCACTTTTCTATTTTCCATAAGAATAACATGGGAACTTTTTTTTGGCACCTTCTGATTTTTATTGCTTGCTAATAGTGTACTATATGGAAAAAACATGGATTTTAACATATATGTCCAGAATTGAACGCTCTATAAAAAAGGTCTCTTATGATTTTTCGCTAAGTCTATTGGTTCAAAAGTTATTCGAGGCCAAAGTTGAATTCACCGAAAATTTGACCGTTTAATTGTTCAACTTTAGTTTTGAAATTTAAAGTTAACAATGATAATTTTTAAAACATGTACTCAGAGTACGGAAAAAATTGGAGAAAAATCAAATGCAATATTTTACTTGACGCAATTTTCTTTCAAAAAATATAAAAATTTTAATAATTTCAACTGAAAACATTTTTTTGTTTGATTTTTTCTTTTCATAGCGAAAAATTGTTAACTAACATTTTCTAAAAGACCAAATTTAAAATTTACATAAAATTTTGGCTACATATTTTCGATAAAATCGTAAATATTGTTGTAATAATACACTAAAAACGGTCAAATTTTCGGTGAATTCAACTTTGGCCTCGAATAACTTTTGAACCAGTAGACTTAGCGAAAAATCATAAGAGACCTTTTTTATAGAGCGTTCAATTCTGGACAAGAATATTTTAAAATATAGTACACTATTAGCAAGCAATAAAAATCAGAAGGTGCCAAAAAAAAATGTTCCCATGTTATTCTTATGGAAAATAGAAAAGTGCGATGCGGACTATCTTAATATTAATATTAAGGGCTCAAATTTTAACTGGCGTATTTTTACACCAAAACGGAACTTTTAAGCCTGTTTGCAAAAAAAAAATAATTTTTTTTTTTTTTAATCACCCTAGTATGTACATATGTACATCCTATAATCTTTAATACCTATAGGTATTATGGGTACTGTTATGCACCTATAGGTATTAAAGAATATAATATGTAAATATCAATACTCTGTACGATATGTGCGAGAATCAGTATGACATGATTTTGAAAATCACATTTGTGATCAGTAAACTACGAATAGCATATTTATAAAAAAATGCTGTTTAAAATTATTTTTGCAGCCTTTCATTTGAAGATTAATTTAAAATTACTTCTAAGGATATTCTAAAAATTCATTAAAAAACGTGTAATATCCTTTTCTGAATTTTTCAATTCGATGAAAATTAAAGGAAAATAAAGGGAGGGAGGTCAATTTTAGATTACTTACTCTGTACATTCATGGCATCAGCTGACAAAATGCAGACAATATAGAAAGTTTAACGAATAGAAAACTAAGAGTTAGATATTCGATCTCTATTTTTTCTTTGTTTTTTTTTTCTAAAATAAGTATCAACATAAGTATCCTTATTCTGAAAACACAAATTTTCTAAAACAAAAATAAGACAAAAAAACACAATTTTATTATGTATTCAGAACGCTCCAGAGAGTATCCTCTACAATTTACATCAAACTGATTTACAAATAAAAATTCCCCTCCTCCAATCACCAAATGTTGTTTTTTAAAAGAAGTTATTTAAGGAAATCGAAAATTAAATTGTAACTTTGACACGCTGTATTTTGGTTACCAATAACTTTTTGATTAAGGTAAATGTAGTTAAATCGTAATATTTGTACCCAAAGAATCTATAGTTTCGCTGCGGCCTTAATACTGGGACACCCTGTATAAACATATTACTTCATATTTGAATTTTATTTTCTGGGCCCCCTAATTTTTAAGTCATAGATTCGCCACTGACTATGTATTTAGCAAAATGTTAACAGAAAAATATTGTTTTCTCATTATTGACCCTGATTAATTCCACTACCTAATGTTTTTTTTTTTTGCGTAAACTCGAAAACGAATTTAAATTTTTATAATTTTCATCTTTATAAAACAGATTTTGATAAATAATAACAAATGTAATATTTTATCGTTTTGTTACCAAAATACATACATTGCTATCTTATTCTTATAGGAAATTAGTTTGTTATTTTGAATTACTTTCACATTTACTTCAACTTGGACTCTCCAAGACCTCGGATGTGAAATATTACCAGGATATGGAAAAATAAATGTAATAAATCGTGATTAAACCCAACAAAAATATCAAGTTTAGCAAACAAAAATTAATTGTTAGGCTAGAATATCATTGAATATAGGTACATACAGTGCGGGCCAAAAGTCCGTCACCCCCCCCTATTATTTTTTGAACTAATTATTGTCGGATTCACTTGAAACTTAGTGTGTTTACATAGGGCATAAAATAGTATCTCATGGAGTAACCCTTAGACAATTTACCCTTAAAACAGGGGTGGGGGTGCAAAGGGGGAAAATCTTAAATTGGGAGGGGTGGCATGCGGCACCTCATTTGAAAGGGATTTTTTATGGGCAGTATCACGGTGTATGATTTTTTATTATTAGGCTAATGGTTTGTGAAAGAATGTACTTCGAAGTTTTATTTTCCCTAACAATACTCACCATTTACAAGAAAGTTAAAATTAAAGATTACTCACCTTTTGTAGCGAAATTCCCACTTCCGCTTTATTATTAATGCAGCAGTTGTTCGCCGAAATGTTCGCCTTGTACCTCCTGTAGGTGCCCTCAAATGAGGTGCCGCATGCCACCCTTCCAATTTAAGATTTTTTCCCCACCTGCACCCCCACCCCTGTTTTAAGGGTAAATTGTCTAAGGGTTACTCCATGAGATAGTATTTTATGCCTTATGTAACCACACCAAGTTTCAAGTGAATCCGACAATTAGTTCAAAAAAAGAATAGGAGGGGGACGGACTTTTGGCTCGCACTGTATATACAAATGGCGTTATACTAAACGTTTTAGACTGTAGCAGGCTATATAGTAGTACTGTATTTAAAGTATAGTATTTAAACTATACTAGGTGTATAAATTGAGGGATATAAAAAAATCCCAATGTTTTTAGTGATTTTCATTAACTTGGGGAAAAATGGTCGTAGAGAAAAGAAAAAAAAGGAAATTGAAAGGAAATTGAAACGTCAGCAGTTTTTGAGTAATCATAAGAAAACCACCGAAAAAACATTTTTTTTTAATTTTTGCTTGTTCACGAATTTCAATATTTTTTTTTCGATAATTTCATCATCAAGCTCTTCTAGATAATTTAATTCCCTTTGATTCGACCTATTTTCGAACCCTATACAATGATTTTTCGCGGAGTTATCGCCGATCAAAGAAAAAAGTCATTTTTTTGACTTTGGTCATAAATTACTCGGGAAATAATGTACGTAGAGAATATTAAAGTAGGGTTTTGAAAACTGCAAAGTATCCTCTACAAGTTGGAGTGATTGGTTTTTGCTCAAAAAATATTTTCGAAGCGAAATTGTTGAATAAGAAAATGAATAAAAAGTGGAAAGTCGATCTTTACATTGATTTTTAGCACAAACAATTTCAACCGTTCCGAGCACTTGAAAAAAATCGCAGCGCTGTGAAATCGTCAGCGTAGCCGGCTTTGACTTTGTTTCTTTGTTTTGAACGCACGTTGTAATGTCATTAAGAAGCAGGCTGTAAGTTTCCGACAACCTGTGTAACATTCAGATGACGCTCTCTCGTAGTATCCCGCGTTTCCAGAGAATGCCGGATATCCAGAAACGGTACCGGATCTCAGCGTTTGTTACAATAAACAAAAATCGTCGGCTACACTATAGAATCGACGTACAGCAAGTTGTTTATTTGTTTTGCAGCCGCACGTATGTGAAAGTGCGAACAGTCGGGAAGTTTGGGAATGTCCTTATTTAGCAACCGACAATTAACTACATCCTTACATATTATATACATATCTCTTTACCATATAACATAATTTCATTGTGTAATATTACGTATTGGTGTTTTATTTTTACATTACTTTTTTTCAACAAATATATACAAATCCATATTTTGCCATACGTTTGTCATTGCCTGTTTAAGAGTGTTTTTATCTTTTTTTTTTTCATAATTTCGTAACTGTCATTTCATTTCCGACCATAAATGCTCAATTGCATTTAAATCAGGGCTTTGAGGGGGTGTAATTACCTGATGGGGAGTGTTGTATACAATCCATTGCCCTCACTATGTAAGCAGTGTGTTTTGGATCGTTGTCTTGTTGGAACCAATAATTATTTCCTAGATTCAATTTTGCGACACTTAATGGCAAATTTGTTTTTAATAGGTTTAGGTACGTTAATTTAGTCATAATGCCATCAATAAAAACTAAATTCCCCGTCCCACTCGCACTCATACTTCCCCCACACCATCATTGAACCGCCACCATGCTTAAAAGTTGGACACAAATTTTTCGGTTCAAACTCAGCGTTTACCTTACGCCACACTAAACGTCTGCCGTCCGACTGAAAAATGTTGAACTTACTCTCATCAATAAATAAAACTCTTTTCCAAAAGGTGATCCTTGCAAAAATACATTTTAAATCGTTTTAGACGATTTCCTTTACTAACAAAGGGATTTTTCCTAGCTACTCTACCATGCAGATCGTGCCTTTTTAAAACCCGGCGGCAGGTATCTGCACTTACTTGCTTTTTAAAACGATTATTTACTAATGCCGCCAATTTTGGGGCACTTGTAGAAGGGCATTTTTTATTTCACGCACTATTGCCTTCTCTTCTCGAGAAGTTGATAGTCTTGGACGGCCCTTTCAAGGCATATTGGAAACTATTTGATTTTCGTTATATATTTTTATAATACAAGTATATTGTATAGTACTTTTGCTTCTTTTTAACAAATCACCTATTTCTTTATATGATTTTCCTTCCAAAAGCCACTGTACTGCCATTTGTCTCTCCTGTGCTGTTGTTTCTGATTTACGTCCCATTATAATTAGAAATATTTTAACAGATTCACACAACATACAGTTGTTTACACTCGTCTGAATGTAAAACTTAAAACTGTGACTGAAGTCTTAACCACTGGGGTCTCACCGTTATACCTGGGACACTGAGGTTATGCGCAGTACGAATACTTTTGCTGCGTAGATATTGCCATTCTAAAATTAAATATTTTTTTATGTAGGTATTTAATGCAATATGAAGCTAAAACTTGATTTATGCATTGCTGATATAGTGTGTTTGTAAATACATTTATTACATGAAATTTTCCTTACAGCTAAAACAATGCTGTTAATTTCTTTACACATCAATTCAGGGTACGAATACTTTTGCAAGTAACTGTATGTATATACAGGGTGATTCCTTGGGAATCTCCCCTCTTTGTTTCGGCTAATAAATATTAAAAAAAAAAAAACAAGTTGAAATTTTGTTTGTTATATTTTTTTATTTTTGAATCCATTGTACAGTACATCAGCAAGTACAATAAACGAATTTGTAGGGATAAAATAAAAAAAAACATAATCAAATCTGGCTTTGAACGAGAGAGATGGAAATTGTCAAACTTTTGACAAGTGGCTGTCACAATAATTGTAAAATAAATAATAGCTGTCACATAATGTGACAGCCTTGACAATTAAATAAGGTTATAAACTTAAGATTAATAATAGAAATACGTATTTTTTGCTCGGCCAACTTTGATGACGTTTTATTTTTTGATGGCTCGTTATAATCAAACTGTTTGCAATTAATTTGTTTTTATAGTGTCACAAATTACTTAATTAACTATCAATAGTGGAATATGTAGCAATTATTTTGAAATTTATACTTTGACATCTCTAAGACTGTTAGCGATAAACCTATACTACTATATTATAACGTTGTATTTGGGATGAAGTGGGATGTCCATTTTTTACAAAAAGATTGGGTTATTTCATTAAAAAAAATCATATGGATGTCAGTGCTTTAGTTACCTTGTAGGTCTCTCAGGCCTACACAGTGAAAAAAATCACTAAATCGTGGTATTTTTTTCGCTTTTTTGACTAAAAGAAAGGTAATAACGAAAAGTAGGGTTAACATTTATGGTCAACTAACTTTTATTCAAAATCAGTACGTAAAATGAAGAAGAAAAAAACTCAAAAAAGACACTTGCACATTATTGTGACATTGAATCTAAAAATAAAAAAATTAAACATTATTGTAACTTTGATAAGTTTGAAAGGAACTTCGCGTTGCTCATCTTAGAAAATGTAAAATTAAATCGCTCAATTGCCAAGCGGATAAAAAACTAGCCACAAAGTTTATCTTATTCTAAGAAAAATAATTATCATCCAATGAAAAAAACCTCTAAAAAAGGTAAAACTAAAAAGTAAAAGGTAAGGCCACGCTGGGAGCACACTTACTACTAACTGCACTAAAATACAGGGTGTTCCGTTTTAAATGACGAAGTAGTGTAACGGTCACATGAAATGGGACACCATGTGTGATACAAATATTTTAAAAAATATCCGTTTATGTGAAACATGTTTTTCTTAAATTTACAATAATAGAGTTTTGGAAGAACCAGTCTAGATGGAGCACCATGTATATTTAATTGTTGTCCAGAAAATTTCGATACTATAAGTCATTGTGAAAATTGTGCCTTTGGTCATGTTTATTGCGTTGTAAAATGGCGTAATTTATTTTTTAGTGATTTATTTAACCGAACGTTATAGACGTTAATCCTCATTTCGATTGACTTATTTGTCAGTCAACGCATGAATTACTGCCGTGTCCAATAAATCTTACATTTCCAGGAAGTGAAAAGTAGGTCGTAAAAAAATACAACGGGCCTCATAAATCTTCGTTGGCCAGTTTTTTTGTCCGTATATATTTTCAACTTTTATCAAACGATCATCATCGTAAGAGAAATTGTCGTGACAAATATAGAGTGAGTCGATCTTCAATTATGCACATGCAGTCCAATAAGCGCTTATATCTCCGTTCCTTGGCATATTTTATATGGCTCGTGCATTTAAGAAGTTGTAGTCTATTGAATTTCGAAAATTTTAAGCCCACCCTGAAGTCTCCAAGTGCTATTATTAACTTGCAAATGACTGCTGAAGTTGAAAAAGTGATTTGTTTTCCCTATTTTTTTACTTGGAAAGTAGGGCGACTATAATCAGGAAATTTCTCGGAGGGACTGCTATTTGTAATGTTAATTACTTTTCGAGTAATTAACGATCGAATTTTTTTGCCATCCTAATTAACAAGGACGCTATTTATTTGTTTATTATATGATATTGACTGATTGGGCTGAGAAAAGTCATAAATATCTTTCAGTTCTTGCAAACTTTTTTGTGATTTTCAAAATATTAATTTGGGCCTTATTTATACTTATATAATTTTAGCGTTGCCGCTTCGAAATTCTCGGAATTGTGACTATAATAGCTTGACGCTTCAAGACGCGTATGTAAAAAAAAATGGGCGTCAAGATATTATAGGCACAATTCTGGAGAATTTCGAAGAGGCAACGCTAAGACAATGTATACGTCGCGTCAAAAAAGGTGGTCGCGTAGAAAACGTTATAAAACTGGTCCAAATCAATATTTTTTCAAAATCTCAAAAAGTCTCGCAAACTTGAAGAGATTAATGATTTTTCTAGCCGAACCCGGTCATTATCGTACAATAAACAAAGAAATGGCGTCATTGTTTAATTAAAGCTTTAAAGAATTCGATCGTTAATTACTCGAAAAGTGATTAACGGATCGAGCTGAAATTTTTTTGTAACTTCATACTACAAATAGCAGTCCTCTCCAAGAAGTCCCTCATGATCATAGTCACCCTACTTTCGAAGTAAAAATTAGTGAAAAAAAGCACTTTTTTATATTGAAATTATTGAAAACGACGGTAATATGTAATCTGCATATTATTCAACACGTTTTTGTTTACCTTATTTATCTTCTAAAATCGTCAGCAAGTCGAAGTAACGCGCCTGTGGGAGATCAAAAATAAACTGTTGAGAAGACCTGTGGCGCTGGCGACATCCAAATATAAAAAGGTGGCAGGAAATTGGAAGGTTTCCAAACGATCATCGTTTCCGGAAACTTTTATTTATCATTTCATTCGTTAGCTGTCAGATTAAGAAATTTAAATAGAAGCAGCGAACAAAAAGTCATTGGAAAATGATTGGCTGTACGTACATATATGAAAAAGATAGTCGGAAATGTAATTCGGTTGAGTATATAATTTCACAGAAATATGATTATGTTTTTTCTTTCATAAAATGCAACGTAAGGGGATTTGATTAAATATACGAGTAAACAAACAAAACAGAGATGGATGTAATGATTTCTACTACATATATACATACTATTCTTCAGTTCAACGCTCTAAATATATTTTCCTCGAAAGAAAAAGTTATAATGTAGCTAAACAATATGCTTAATGAAAATAATATCAAATTAATTTTTGGTGGAAGAAAAAGATGATGACGTCACAGTTAAAAACAGATAAAACATTTTTACGAAAACTTAAAATTAAAATTGACGTGTTTTCTGTATTAAAAAAGAATATACTGGTCTACATTTTTGTAGGAAAGTTGTGAAAAAAAAGATCCTGTGATTGCTACTGGACGACATATTGGTTTGAAGTGAAATGTTTATCTTACACTCCTAACATTCCGTATTTTCCTAATTTCCGTTCTTCATTATGAGGGCACACTTACCTGAAACAAACAAAACAAAAAAAACATTAAACTTGGATTCGAGGCATGACATACTTAGTTACTTTGATTTTACACGCACACATGGTAGATAAAAACGTGGTTAAAAAACGTCAAATGGTTTATGCAAATTCGGAGGGATGTCTTTCTTATTGGGGGCGCTTTTTATACGACTGTCGCTAGTTTCAACTGTCAATCATTTATTTGTCTTTATGTCGTTGAATCATTATCGTAATTTTACAAGTAGAATTTATATGTGATGCTAGGAATAATTATTGCTATTCTAAGAATATGTTTTCTCGACATTTTTCTAGAAACAGAAAAGCTTTATGCTCGATTTGTAATCCAGGCAATATAGCAGAAAAGTGCTCAGCTTTTAAAAAGAGTCCTTAATAAGGTTTCTCAGCGCGATAATTAGGTAAAAAAATAGTAGAAATTGATTGTGTATGTTTGAATTTTTTCTTGAAAACGTAGAACTTACGGAGAGAATTACCAAGAACAAAAAAATTCTTAGAATTTCCCGTAGAATACGTATGATTTTTCCGGAGTAATTTTGCAAAAATTTGCAAAACCAAAAAAACCAAAACCGCAAAATCAAAAAGTTCCTCGAAAAATTTTGAAAAAAATTCAGTTGCATTTATTGAGTAATTTTAAGCACTTTTTGTTCTTGGTAATTTTATCGATACATTCATATTGTCTGAGAAAAAAATTCATAAGCGTTTTCGTGAAAATTTTGCAATTCGAGCGCCATTTTGAAAACACTAAGGTGAAAAACCAAACTTCGAACTGTATATCCGTGAAATTCAGATATCATCCTTTTTTATAAAAAATCCCCATTTTCTTATAGTTAATACCATTTTTCGTTTGCAAAATTGGTGTACACGATCGGAAAGAGCTTGCTCTGGAACTTTGAGACTATGTCTTTTTCAATTTTTTGAGTCGCAAATAGCGTAAGTTATAAGCCTCCAAAGAGCGGTGTACCGCGAGGGACATTCTGGGCCGAAACGGGTTAAAAGAGCATCTGCTTTAGCTTGCTTAGGAAGCAATTTTGTATCAAGGTAAATTACCTTAAATCAACATAAAATCATATCCGGTATCTAAGGTTTCCGTTTGGTAATTTGTTTTTGGACACCCTGTATATTCCCTAAATTTCATTTTCCCTTTAAAAAAAAAAAAAAGGGAAAACGGATAGAGTGGCCCTATTCGAGCCGGTTTCATTTTCGACCAGAATATTCCGCGACAATTACCAGATTTTTGTACCAGATTTAACATACAGGACCTGTCAGTAAACTGTTTAATAGATACCGGTGGAGAATGTAGTTTTCTTTCAGCCAAAATTGCTAAACAATTACATTGCCATCTCGAACCTGTTTTGATGACTCTGAAAGGAATAGGAGATAGCACGATTTTTGTAAATACTAAGACTACCCTGAATATTGAATACGAGGGTACAGCATTTTGAAATATGTTTTTATATCGTAGACAGTTCATTTATTGTCCCTGATGCTATTTTAGGTAGAGATTTATTTTTGCACAGAGGGTTAGAAATTCACACCGATCGGCACGGTACTCGATTGTATTTAAATGAAGACGTAAATACGCCAACGAAGCTTGTGAACACTGTCCAGGTTTTAGCCGACACTGTAAAAACCCCTTTATCCGGAGATGACGACTAAATTAACAAACTTACTTTCAAAGTATACTAGCCATATAACTAGCAGAAAATTTAAACTGAAATGACAGATTAATGTGGCAGTACCACGTGCTTAGACAAATCTGTTTGTCTAACAATTTGTTGTGACGGAAATGCTGTTCTCTTTCTTTGTGATTCCAGGTAGATAGTCACATTCGGTGCGAGGACGCTCCGATCACAGGAAGGCCGTGTTAGCGGTGACCCCTATTTACCCTACTACCACCGGTTCCGGCGCGATGCTGAGTCAGGACGGAGCTTGCCTTGAACTTTGAGAATATGTCTTTTTCAATTTTTTGAGTCGCAAATAGCGTAAGTTATAAGCCTCCAAAGAGCGGTGTACCGCGAGGGACATTCTGGGCCGAAACGGGTTAAAAGAGCATCTGCTTTAGCTTGCTTGGGAAGCAATTTTGTATCAAGGTAAATTACCTTAAATCGACATAAAATCATCTAAGGTTTCCGTTTGGTAATTTGTTTTTGGACACCCTGTATATTCCCGAAATTTCATTTTCCCTTTAAAAAAAAAGGGAAACTGATAGAGTGGCCCTATTCGAGCCGGTTTCATTTTCGACCAGAATATTCCGCGACGATTACGAGAAATCCCGATAACATTTATTAGCGCGTCGGGTCGCGTGGGCAGCGGAAACGTTGCACCTCGAATCGGGTTTACAACACGTTGACGAGTGGGCGCAAGAGCCGGCCGAGCAGGAGCTACGATCGTAACACGGCTGGGACACAGAGTCGACCTTAACCGCAACTGTATAATTTAGTTATTCGTGGAGATGTGCACTTTGTCCGCGTAGCGAAACGTAGTTCGCGGGTGGGCGACCGGCGGTTCTACGCTCGATCGAAAATGGGGCGCCGTCGCGTTCTATCGTAAACAGAGAAGCCGCGTAGACGTGGACTACGGAATTCTCCTCAACGTTTCCGCAAGTTTCCGCAAATTTTGCCACCCTCGAATCTTGGTTAGAAATGTGTGCTGAATTATAATTTATGATGAGATATTAATATTTAGAAACTTTCAAGCTGAGACTATTTTTCACGTTCATTCGTATCATGGATGAAAGTTAGTATTTTTTTCATTATGCAAATTTTATTTAAAATATTTAACTTTCTCATCATTTATACTGGAGTGGGTATTGAAACCTTCGACGTAGAAACACAAAACTGGAGTTTTCCACGAAACACCGAACTACTATATTTTTCGCGACGCGCGTTTCGCTATCTAAGTTGGCATCTTCAGGAGAAGATTAACACTAAATTCTAACATACACAATTGCTGTATTTATATTATACTTAATCTGCCGTCACGCATAGTGGAATGTTCTGAAATGGATATTGGACCATTGTCCTTATTCATACTACTCTTACATTTAATGATTTCTAAGCTTTCAAAAGCATCCAACTGTCTACTGTTTGTTACATTTCTAATTAATTTTAAATTATTTATATCTATCCTATGTATGTTGTCAAAAGCATGTTGGGCCACACAAGATTTTTCCATTCTGCCATATTTTAAACGAGCCAAGTGTTCTTTTAAATCTAGTCAAGATAGATATTTTTGTTTGCCCAATATACTTTTGATCACAATCTTTACAACTTATTTCGTATATTCCTGACTTTTCGTTATTGTCGATTTTATCTTTGGGGTTGCCCAAAAGCGTCTGTAGTTTATCTTTAGAATTATAAACCAAATTGATATTAATATTTTTATAAACTATATCCAGTCCGCATGTGAATATGGTAACGAAACAAATTTTGAATTGCTAGTATCTCTACGAAAAGTCGTGGAATTGTACAGGGCTCTCTTAAATGTGTGCTTTCTTATTAAAATATCTATTAAATGGACTGAGTAACCGTTATTCTAGTTTTTGTTTTCATCATTTATACGCAAAAAAGGATATACTTTAAACAAGGGCGTACCCAATGGGAGGGGGGTTATGGGCGATCGCCCCCCCCCCCCCTAAATGGTCAAGTAGAAACCAAAATAGTCGGGGGATTGCGCTTGCCGTTGCCCCCCCCCAAAGAAAAATACTGGCTACGCCCTTGATTTTAAATGTCGTTTCAAGAAATTGTTTTCGAGATATTTGCATTTAGAGTGCAACCCATTTTAATTAGACTAGAGTGCAACCCATTTCAAACTCGATTTCTGTCAAAATTTCTTGTGGTTCATCAGCATCGTGAAGCTTGGTGGGCTTGGTTGTACAGAAAGCTAAGAGGGGGTCTTACCGGAAATCTAAAGAGCAACGTTGCCAGAACTAACTGTAACTCTTAACTCTGCATAATAAGTCTTTTTATAAAAACCCTATATTTACAAAATGCATTGATATACGATCAATTAATATAAGCCAATTTAATTTTCAGACTACGTTGCGTATCGTATAATAAAGTTTGCTGTTATCTTTTTTTCAAACCCAACTACTGTGAAATAATTTTAAACAGTTAATATTACTTTAAACAGCTGTGAAACAATTTTAAAAAATATCTAATAGGAATATTATGTTGATATGACAACAGCGAACGCACGCAGCGAACGAAGGCAGAACGAACGGTCCAATGGTTCACTCTAAGCTCCATCCACTAATGCACTCTCCTTGCCCCGTCACGGGTCTCCGCGGTTGTCGGCGGCCGCGCTCATACCGTCTGTCATTTAATCATTTGAACTTTTTTCGTCAATGTGATAAATATCCATTTTTATTTTTATGA
This sequence comes from Aromia moschata, assembly GCA_029963805.1. Lineage (NCBI taxonomy): Eukaryota > Metazoa > Arthropoda > Insecta > Coleoptera > Cerambycidae > Aromia > Aromia moschata. Next base: position 28,558 of record JAPWTK010001480.1, read on the forward strand.
ATGTATGTAGTGCTTCTACAATACGCTCGTAATAACGCACTTTTCTAATCAGGCACTAGACCAGTATAAAATATAAAAATGGTATTTCAAATTTTAACTCAAACAGCCCTACCGACAAACCGGATGCCTTTCATACGCCTGCGCTAGCGATTGGTTCCCACCTCATGTTTACTCTACTTACAAAAAAGTTAAATTATCAATTGCCCTTCATTCGGCCATGTACGCATTAGGCTGCCGCCTACTGTATATCTGTTTGGCGTAAAAATGATATGAGAATTGATACGTTTAATAAAAACGTAAATCTTGTAATGCACAAAAAAGTTCTATCAGTTTTTATGATTCTAAAAGTTTATTTCGAAAGAAAATCGAAAATAAAATTATTACTGACACCCTGTATCTGGGATTAATCAAGTTTGGTTAAAAGACAATATTTCTATCCAAAATCTGCAGTTTTGCTGTGTCCTTTTCTTCACTTTTTTTCGTAATCGTATTTACCTGTATTCCTTTTGGTACCCGTTTTGTGCATCTATAAATTAATGTGGTCAAAGATAGCCTTGCAAAAATTACGGAATGCATCAGATCTGTTTAAGTGTTCCCGATACGGCATTTCATGATTCAAGATCGTAGTAAGCCGTGGGCCGAGATCGTGATGTGAAAATATACATTTTCCGGGAATGTCTTAATTTATTCGTCCTCCTACTTGGTCGCTTCTTTGTAGAACAGGTCTCTTCCTGCTTAAGGAGTTTGTAGAACGTCGTATGAATAATTTAAAGATCGCAAAATGTGTCTGCAAACGCATATAATTTCCCAAAAATGGTAGTGTACTGTGTTGCTAAGCTACATACATATGTGCCAATTGGAGTGTTTTAGGGATGAGAAGCTATTGGTGGCTTCAATACTATCGATAGTCGCAAATGTTCTTTTTTTTATTCTAGAAGAACGAATAACAGTAGGTACATGGTTTAGTCATGATTTCCAAAAAAAAAAACTGTTCCCAAGAGGAAAGAAAATAATATTCTCTTCTCTATATAATGGTGAATTTTTACTTGATAAAAGAACAAAAGAAGATGTAACTGGAGGAGGATTTTGGAACAAAACAATGTACATCTTACCTCAACAGCACAAACATTTGATTTAGTCAAAAAACATTAAAATATCAAGTAAAATAATTCACATCAATAGGTATAGTAGTTTCAGCCTCAGTTTAAAACGGCATAAGGCATTTCCTTTGTAAGCAGCACCGACCTCGACCATGTGCATCCGTAGGAGCGCCGTAATTTACTTTTCAAGGCATTACAGACCTTGCAAAATTTTAAAAATCGTTTATGTATTAGGAATTAACTTGTAACTATTTTGCAGACTTGTCAACTAAACTTAATAATTCAACTAATGAAATTGTGACCGAAAGTAAAAAAATAATTTGCTTACTACTTAACGGACTTTACCTCTAGTTTCTATAATTTAGTGAAATGATAGGTATATACAGGGTGAGTCACTTTTTTGTAGTAGAACTTTAACATTCGATAGAATACGATATTTTGAGAAAAAAAGTTCCTATAAAACATATATGGTCTATCTAGCTTCATAAAGGAGATACAGGGTGTTCAAGTTTCGTTTTTTTTTTTTTTACAATATTTTCTGAACGAATATGTATATTCGCTTAATATTTTACATACGCTTTGATCTCAATAGAGCAACAATTTCTATTGATTTTGTCGAGAACACTATACTGGAAGTTGCTTTTCTCGGTTGCCCAGGTGTTTTTAGATTAACAGAACTTTTGTATCGTCCGCCACTGACCTTATTTGACTAACATTTATGAAAGAATGATGTTTTAGCTACAATTTGATCTCTTGCAAATTTAAGAACATTAAAAATTAATTTAGAACATTAAAAATGTTGATCTCATCCATGTTAAGACATGTCGTGCATCGAAAAAGAAATGAAACTAACACCATCTACAGCTAGCACGCTAGATAGACCATGTTTATAGGAACTTTTTTTCTCAAAATATCCAGAGAACCACTTTTTTTGTAGCAGGATAGAACATCAATCGATAGAACATGATATTTTGTGAGAAAAGTTCCTATAAACTTATGGTCTATCTAGCTTCCTATGGGAGATACAGGATCTTAAAGTTTCATTTTTTACGATGCACGACATGTCTTAACATGGATGAGATCAGCATTATTAATGTTCTTATCGAAAATACTATATTGGATGTTACCTTTTTCGAATGCCTAGGTCACTTTGTTAAAAAATAAAATAAAAACTAAAAAATAATTTTTTTCGTTGCCAAGGAGATGCACCATCAGACTAAAAATGACCAATATCTCGAAAACCATCACAGTTAGCGCAAATTGCAAGAGATCAAAATTATAGCTAAAACATCATTCTTTCATAAATGTTAATCAAATAAGGTCAGTGGCGGACGATACAAAAGTTATGTTAATCTAAATAACCTGGGCACCCAAGAAAACCAACTTCCAGTATAGTGTTTTCGACAAAACATTTTGTTTCGCCAACTTAGTTGGCGAAACGCGCGTCGAGAAAAGTATAGTAGTTCGGTGTTTCGTGGAAAACGTCGTTTTTTTTATGTATAAGATTTTTATGTATAAGAATTTTTTTTCATTGACCATGAAAGGTATACCTATTGAAAAGTGTTACAAAGTAAAAGAAGAAGACAGTGGAAATGACACACAACTTTCTAAAGGCGGAAAAATACACTGTATTCCATTATAAAAAACACAGTCGATGGCAATTACAAAAATAAATAAATAAATAAAATGGCAACAACACCAATACCAGATGGTGTCATAATATCTTATCCTTTGATCCCAAATTGTATTGACATCGGAGTAACAAACAGTTTTTCAAATATTTGTATTGTTCTGTTTTTTTTTTACTTCCTTTAGCAAATTGTTTGCTGCTATCGTCAGAGACTAAAATAACAATTTTATAAAATTCACAAGCGAACATTGTAATTATGTACATATTTTGACGTTTAGGAAAATGCATAATTTTAAAAAATGTTGAATATCGAATACTGTAAGCTGGTTGATGTATGAAATAATATGAGTACCTGTCTGTTGGAGCATTTAACCGGATATGATATCTGGAACCCGGCAACAAGTGGAAAAACCTCGTTCATCTGTTCTGCAGTAATTAGTCATTGCAAAATGCAGAATATTCAAAATGACCTTGCTAGAAAATAGGCTTCATTGCGGTAACAGCAGCATACCGATTTAAAGTGGCACATTTTGTGACTCTTTCGAGAAAACCTTCACAAAACACAAGAAATGCTCTCAAATGGATAATTTTATGAGATATATATATCCGAGGAAATCACCTCGTGGCCCCTTTTTTGCTTTCGAGAAAAACTTTCTAGAACAAATCATAAGAAATGCTCTCAAATGCATAGTATTCTAAGATGTAGATATACATACATAATATATACGAGGAAATCATTTTAGTCATTTTAGAGAAAAGTGGTTAGATTTTTTAGGATTTAAATAATTAATGCGTTGTTTTATTGTTGTTAATTAAGGGACTTTTATATCTTGTAGGTAGACAGCTAATTGTTGTACAGATATATGTAGTTGTACATCTATCTGCCGATACTTTGTTACTTTTGAGTTGAAAAGATATACAATAATAAATATTCTTTCTAATTCAAGAATAATCCAATATATCGACAGTGGGGCGTTAAACTGAAATATTCTGTTCATTTACATATTTTATGGATACTGTTATGGCAGTATACCTCTTATAATAAATTTTCGTCATCGGGGATGTAGCTCAGTGGTAGAGCGTTCGCTTTGCATGTGAAAGGCCCCGGGTTCGATCCCCGGCATCTCCAACTTTTTTTTTTATTTACTGCTCTCATATACTTGTAACTTGAGTAAAAATGCTACTACCTACTAAAGATTCTTCCAATCGTGGCATTTGTCACTTCACTTTAAAAACAGCCACAACGCTGACCATCAGCAAGAAATTTTGACAGATACCTATGGAGTTTGAGAGCACTTGTTTGCATGGTTTCATTCAAAGCCTACTATGAAAAATTTCTCTCAAGAAATCTCATAATCATGATATAGGTTGAGACGAGTACTTAAAAAGCGTTACTCGGAGCGACATTTACAAGGTAAATGCGCATTTTTGCGAGACAACTGATATTTTTCATAAAAACATATACAGGGTGTTACTGAATGAAGTAACAGTAAATGGTGCCTGTAATAACAGAGCTCAAAATAAGTCCATTGAACTAAACATATCTTAGTCAAATGTTGCACCCTCTTGAGGTACAGAGTCTTAAAATTTCCAAGTTAATATAAATTTTAATTAATAAATAAAGTATCTAAAATCGTACTAAGTTATTGTGAAAAATAAGTACATTTGCTCAATAGGTTCGTTCCATAGTGTCCCATGATATTTAAAATAAATCAAGCCTATCACTTAAAATAAGCTGGATGGTAGTCGTTTAGCAATTATTCGTTTTTCTCGAAAATTGTAGATCAAAATAAAAAAATCAAGTTATAAAAAAATTGTACTGTTTCTGAATTTAACACGCACCTAATGCAGAATTGTAAAAAAGTTGGAAAAAAGGTATTCTCATTTCGATGAAGATTACACAATGTTCAGAAACAATACGCATATCCCTTTAATTCTTTTGCAAAACCTTGGTCAATCGGTCCGAGAAAACGATTTAATGGATCGATTTCAAAATTTACACGGGCACATTAAGCTCTAAAAAAACCTGGAAATATCAATCTCCCCGTAAATATTTGTGAATATTTGGTAGATTTACTAAAACAACGAAAAAAAGTTACATTTTTCTCTTTTCTTTAAATCATTGCTGAGGGTGCAAAAAAAAATTTTGTTTCAAAAATCGATAAAAGGATCTTTGGTTGGGTTTTTCTTTCGGGAAATGGGTTTTTGTTCAAGTTTTTGAAACTGCCTTTACATTCTCTGTGCGGTCATTGGTTGCTGAGATATCGATAATCAAAGACAGAAGGATCCTTTTTCATTAAAAGTCAGCTATCTCATCGACAAATTGACGTAAAGAGATTTTAAAAAAATGAAATTGAAGCTGAATAAGCAAGCTATCCGGCTTATGCATTGATTTAATTTAAAAAAAATCCGCGGACAAAAAACAATAATTTAAACATTTACATTTTGTTTCTCGCGCTACATCTTAGAATTGATAAAAGATCTCAAAACTAGAAACTTAAAGCTTCAAAATTTAGCTTTAAGCTTTTTTTTTAATCTAGATATGATCATTTTTCACTGAGATACAACCTTTCAAAAATCACCAAATAATTTAGGATTTTTTTTGTTCCTTAATTTTTTGGAGTAGTGTATTTTCTAGAGTTTTGCCTTTCGTATAAAGACTTCGATCACGTACATATATCAGTCCTTAAACAATCCATTTAACTTCATGGAACAACTGTTGTCACCGAGATTTCGAGCCTCATTCGGTTATTTTAACATGCAAACTTCATACATTAACGTCAGCCTAATATTAGTGTTTACTACTGCCTTTAGTCATACACATAATTCAGTTCCGTCTAGACTCGAATAATAACTTCCTGGAGTCAGTTTAGGCTTTTCCTAATCGGAACGATTTAATCCTTGACTTCCTTTTCCGTACCGGGGATTTCTAAATTGTTCAATTTAAGGATGTTTGGATAAAAAAAAGATGAGTACGCTCGTGGCTGTGTAAACAATCTTTTGCGGTCGCGGATAGACTAAAACGATTCACCGTTGGTTCCGCCATCTGAGGAATCGTGGAATTAGAAGGTTTGAATTTGCGGTATACGCATAACGCTCCTATAGAATTGTAACGGTTGTTCATGGGGCACTTCTGCCAGCGTGGGCCGTTTACGGATGTGACAAATTGTTATGCGTATGTTATTTATTATGATTAATGTGTATTGGGTATTTATTAAAATCAAGGCAGCGGTAAACTTTGTCATTTCAACTACACTACTCCAAAAAATTAAGGGAGCAAAAAATGTCCTAAATTTTTTGGTAATTTTGAAAATAGTAATGAAAATGCTGTGAAAAATGGTCATACTTCGATTTAAAAAAAATTTTGGATCCTCAAATTTTTAGTTTTGAGATCTTTAGCGTAAAATTTTTGCGCTAAAAAAATACTTTTTTTTTTTTTGGTCCAGGCCTTTTTCAAATTTATCAAATATCAAATTTATCAAATAAATAAAAAATTCAAAATTGTAATTAAAGTTTAATATGAAAGATTATAAAAATTACATTTATTAATATTTTTGGTTAACAATAAGAAAAACACTTGATTTATATTTAAATGAACACAATGTCTATTCCCGCTTAGGTTCAAGTTCAGAATATCCCGTCTATCGCAAGCTCGTTGTCTCGATGCCCGAACGTGTCAGTAACCAAAACAAACCGACAACTCGGGAGGTACCGTTTGGGTCCATTTCATTGATGCTGATTCTAACACGGCCCTTCCTGACGAATCAGCGTCCCGCGCAGTCAAAGCTCGCACTCAAGACGGAACCTTTCTTAGATCAAACCTGTAATTACACAAAACTAATTAGTTAAGTTTAATAACTGTAATAGAGCACAGATATATTTTTTTTTTTTTGAATAACTTAATTAAAGACCCATAAATCAATAGGCTGATAAGGATACAGACTCATAAGACCATTGATTCACGTCAGAGGCCCACGATTTCGACTGATCAGGTCGTCAACAAATCGTCACTTAAATCTATGGGTAGGTACTGTATCTGAGTGATCGGCTCAGACACAGTCCCTTCAGACGACAAACGTCTTACCTCAAACGACAAACGTCTATCTCAGACGACAAACGTCTTACCTCAGACGACAAACGTCTATCTCAGACGACAACAAACCATCAATGCATCGTAACTCATCATATTCACAGGACAACCTATTATGTTTTCTCGAATCAATTATTTAAAACCACCATCGGATATTTAAATTCAGGTTTCCATTACTTATTACCCATGTCAAAGAATAAATCCTTAACCAACACTCCTCTTCTTGAACTGTGGCGATTTTTTTTCACAATCACTTTTTCACTTCGCGTGCCAACAAATAACAACAATAAGGACGAGGCCTTTATCCCACTTCTGATGAAAGATTATAAAAATTACATTGATTAATATTTTTGGTTAACAATAAGAAAAACACTTGATTATTATTTAAATGAACAAAATGTCTATTCCCGCTTAGGTTCAAGTTCAGAATGTCCCGTCTATCGCAAGCTTGTTGGGTCGATGCCCGAACGTGTCAGTAACCAAAACAAACCGACAACTCGGTAGGTACCGTTTGGGTCCATTTCATTGATGCTGATTCTAACAAATACAAAATATTTTTTCATGTTGATGAAGATTACATAATGCTTAGAAATAATACACGTATTCCTTTTGTAAAACTTTGATTAA